>JANZLX010000009.1:15887355-15902352 GCA_025531955.1 Erythroxylum orinocense | reverse complement strand
ATAAGTTTAATGATTCTGTAGAAAGTCAGCTGTTTCTAAAGCTTATTGAATAAAAGTTAGTTGTTGACCATCATAAAAAGATCTTAAAAAATTATTAATGTATTTAATGAATAACTTATTAATTAGCTTATTTAATTTAAAAAAGATGATTTTTAAAAATTTCATAAAAAAAGTTTTTTTTGATAATCAGTCAAAAATTAATAAGTAAAAAATTAATTATATCTTTTTTTATAATTTTTAAATTATGATAAATATTGTATTTGTGTCATACTATAACTATAAATTTTTTAATTTATTAAATAATAAAATTCATACATATTATATAAAAAATATTAATATAACGTGGCTCGCTGCATCATTCATACTAATAGAGAATTAAATATTAGATTATTATTATTATATTTCTTATTAAAATTATAAACTTAATTTTTGTAAAATTAAATATCTAAAGTCTAAATTTGTATAAGAATATTCAACGAAATACTAAGAAAAATAATATCTATGTCTTTATAATTTTTTTAAATCATGTCTTTATAAATGATTTTACACATCAACAGTAAATATTAAAGAGCTAATTTTATCAAATATTTTTAATAAATAACTGATATTATCTACTGATCAAATTTACTGATATAATTAACTATTAGCTAACTACTGATAGAATTAACTAACAGCTAATACAATTCATTGTTTCCAAATATGGCCAAAATTATATCTTATTTTGGTAAAATATCTTACACGTATACTTATATTAACTGATTATATTATTTTTTAAACAAATAAGTTCGTTGATGCTATCATGACGTTTTGCAATGATAAAGTAGGAGAAATTTGCTTCTAAAATGAATAGATATATAAATTGGGAAATGTGAACTTGCGTAAATAAAGACCGGTTCTCCAACAGATGAAGATGCCATAAATATGTCGCCCGCCCAAATCATTCATACGCGATAGGACAAACTATCATTTGGCTTTGTCCTATTTAATAATTTTCTGTACTCGCATCTCTTGCTTGACCCCCAAGCTCCCAGCGACTTAGCTTATAATAGTCAAACCGCCAGTTGGAGGACAGTCAATTTTGTTTTATTAATAAAGTTAATTTTAATTTCATGTCTAATTATTATTTTTAATATTATAAAATTATTCAAAATGTTATTAAATTAATTTAACAAAAATTAATAAATCTCTTTTCATTATTACCGTAAGAAAAAATAATTTTTTTAAAAAAATTTTTTACTGACAATTTACCTTAATGATAATAATTAATTATTGAATATATCTTGATAAATTCATTTTAATGATATTTATCCATTTTATCTCCTCCTTATCAGCGTACCGTATTTTATAAATCTTAATTATTTATTTATATAAATTTTATACAGATTTTGTTTAAATAAATAGCTAAAATTTAGATAATAAGATGGGCAAAAGATCCAGGCTCTCGTGCGTCGGTCAAATAATGTGACCAGAAGATGCAAATAATTCCGAGCAGACAATTTTGTTTGATGCAGAAACATAAGCCACAGACTCGTTAGGTTGCCCCTCACCCACGTATGCTTGCTTATACATAAGTCTCTGATTCCGCTTTTCCAAGTTTCTATACGACACTAGCAGTACCGTTTCTCCCTCGTTTGTTCTACTCTGAGGTTATGACATATCCTCACACCGAATTAAAATCTTGTAGCTTTTCGTTCACGGTTTCCAGCTGCAGGGTTGCTTTGTAGCTTTAGAAAGTGACGGAGGTAATCAACGAAGATATTTTTTGAGTCTGCATGGTTCGGACCTGTCTATGGCTGTTTTGCTTTTATTAATGTCATGCTTAGTCACAATTTATTAGACCTGGTATGTTTCCAAGGCATACAGGTAATTGGCTCACATAGACCGGGTATTTCGAATTACCTTTTTCCTTAAATTATGTGAATGAGTGATCCATCCACATCATCGGCCAGAGCCTGGACGACTCCCGTATGCTTGAGATGATTGTCTTCTGCCTCTAAGAAATGGAAAAACAAAAGTGGGAAAATTTTCTCCGTTCTTTCTATCTTTCCTTTGTTTTTTTTTAGTGTTTTTGGTGATGATAGTACGTTCTCTCTTGGCTCTGTTAGCTTGTTTAGGCACAGCAGTTTAGGCTTCCAGACCTGAATGCTTTAGAAACTTATGGATGGACGTAGCTTTCATGCTAGGAAGCATCTGCTATACTGCAAAAGAGAACATTAGCACTTTAAAGTGTCTTCCTTTTTCCTTTTTGCATATTACCTTTCTGGTTCGCTGACTTTTTGCGGAGTTTCCAAGTGCCCAAGGATTCACCCTTTTGGGTCGCGGTAAAGCACGTGCTTGTCCAGTTATCCTTTCTACTGCTACTTTTACTGAATATGGTTTGGCTTCTTCATCTGGTGTCTGTGAGCTTTTTTTTGGCAAATATTTTTGTATTATTGATCTTATCAGTTTTTGTCCGAATATGGTTGGTTTTACTGCAAATATGCATCATTTCCTTTTCTTTTTGAAGTGACTATTTTTTATTTGTTAACGATTTTAATAATCTCTTTCTGGGTTGTTTAATAAGTAGTTCATTATTGATCTGAAGATGCACCATTGAAGCGCTTGTCAATATATATGCTCATAACCGTGCTGTGTTTATCAATTTCCAGGCGATAAGGAGGGGTAGATCGTGAGTTTTCTGTTACTTACACGTAGAATTGTAAACATGGCTAACGCATGGATCACATCTATCTCCTGCTCAAGCTCTGTGGTTAAGTCCTCGGAGGACACTTCTGTTCCACTGATATTCCAGTGGCTAAGATTCATTTTCCTCTCTCCGTGTCCTCAAAGAGTTCTATTGTCTTCCGTTGATCTCTTGTTTTTGCTCGTCCTTCTAGCATTTGCAGTTCACAAGTTCGTTTCAATATTCACCTCCAGGAGTCACTCTAGCTCCGAAATCAACAAGCCTTTGGTTGGAAGAAGAGGAGCCCTTGTTAGGACTAACATTTGGTTTATCACTTCCTTGATCGTGACAGCTATTCTAGCATTTTGCTACACTATCCTTTGTATTCTGGAATTCACTGGGAGTAGCCAATCTACGTGGAAACCGGTTGACGGAATATTCTGGTTGGTTCAGGCGGTAACTCATGCAGTAATTGCAGTTTTAATCGTTCATGAGAAGAGATTTCAAGCTGTTTCTCACCCTTTGTCTCTTCGGGTTTATTGGGTTGCATATTTTGTCATCATTACCCTGTTTATGTCGTCTGGTATCATTCGTTTGGCATATGGAAACTGGAGTTTGGTATTGGATGATATAATCTCCATTGCATCGTTTGTGCTATCAGCTGTTCTTGTTTATGTAGCTATTACAGGATCAACTGGGATTACAGTTAGCAGAGAAACTGAACCAGCAATGGATGATGAAACCACATTATACGAACCCCTTTTGGACAAATCAAGAGTGAGTCGCTTTGCTTCAGCTTCTTTAATTTCCAAGGCCTTCTGGTTATGGATGAATCCTCTGCTCAGCAAAGGCTACAGATCTCCTCTCAAGATAGACGACGTCCCTACTTTGTCACCAGACCATAGAGCTGAACTACTGTCACGGCTGTTCGAATCCAAGTGGCCTAAACCACAGGAAAAATCGGAACACCCTGTTAGGACAACGTTGTTGAGGTGCTTTTGGAGGGAGATTGCATTCACTGCATTCCTTGCAATTTTGCGGCTCTGTGTGATGTATGTTGGGCCTATCCTTATACAAAGTTTCGTCGATTACACAGCTGGTAAGAGGACCTCTCTGTACGAGGGATATTACCTCGTACTTATTCTCCTGGCTGCAAAATTTGTTGAGGTTTTAACGGTTCACCAATTTAACTTCAACTGTCAGAAACTTGGAATGCTTATTAGATCTACTCTCATCACTGCTTTGTACAAGAAGGGCCTGAGGTTATCATGCTCTGCTCGTCAGGCTCATGGGGTTGGGCAGATTGTCAATTACATGGCTGTTGATGCTCAGCAACTATCTGATATGATGCTACAGCTACATTCCATATGGCTAATGCCACTGCAAGTTGGTGTTGCATTGGTACTTCTATATAACGCCCTTGGGGCTGCGACAGCCACTGCTTTGATTGGAATCATCTGTGTCTTAGTGTTTGCAGTGTATGGCACCAAGAGAAACAACAGGTTCCAGTACAATGTGATGATGAATCGTGATTCAAGAATGAAGGCAACAAACGAAATGCTCAACTACATGCGTGTGATCAAGTTCCAGGCTTGGGAAGATCACTTCAACAAAAGAATTCAAACCTTCCGGGAAGAAGAATACGGATGGCTTTCCAAATTTTTATACTCGATCTCTGGTAACATCATTGTGATGTGGTCTGCACCTATTCTCATATCAACGATCACATTCGGTACTGCATTATTGTTGGGAGTTCCGCTTGATGCGGGGACAGTATTCACCACAACATCCATATTCAAAATCTTACAAGAGCCTATTAGGACTTTCCCTCAATCCATGATATCACTTTCACAAGCCATGATATCTCTGGGAAGGTTGGATCGTTTTATGTTGAGTAAGGAATTGGTGGAGTCATCGGTTGAAAGGGTAGAGGGTTGCGAAGGTAGAACTGCTGTGGAGGTTAAAGATGGGATTTTTAGTTGGGATGACGAAGCTGAAGCCGAGGTTTTGAAAGATATAAACTTGAAGATCAAAAAAGGGGAGCTTGCTGCCATCGTTGGGACTGTGGGATCCGGAAAATCTTCTATTCTTGCTGCCATTCTTGGTGAGATGCACAAAATATCAGGAAAGGTACGGAATTTATGTATGCAATTCGTTTGATTTTTATATTTAAACATCACATACAGCCACAAGAAGCCTCAAATTCGTGGGTTAGTTGTGTAGTTTCATCACGTTACTTTCTTTGCCTACCAGGTCAGGGTTTGTGGAACAACTGCCTACGTTGCTCAAACTTCTTGGATTCAAAATGGCACCATTCAAGAAAACATCTTGTTTGGTCTGCCAATGGACAACCGAAAATACAAAGAAGTCATTAGGGTGTGTTGCTTGGAGAAAGATTTGGAAATGATGGAGTATGGTGATCAAACTGAAATAGGAGAGCGTGGTATCAACCTTAGCGGAGGGCAGAAGCAGAGGATACAACTTGCTCGTGCAGTTTATCAGGATTCTGATATTTATCTTCTGGATGATGTGTTTAGTGCTGTTGATGCACACACTGGATCTGATATATTCAAGGTGACCATATTAACTACTTGTTCTCAATTTCCAACTTTCCCAAGTGATTGATTTGACTCCCTTCCTCTCCTGAAAGAACTTTCTTCCTTGAAATTGTTAAACAATCTTATCTTATGAATGCAGAATGTTACAAAGATATGAATATTTTACCGGATAATATAAATAATATATCACACCTTTTGTTATCTAGCTTGCTAGCTACATCAACATTTCTATCAAACAATCTGATTACACTATCTTCTTCGCAGGAATGCATTAGGGGAGCTCTTAAAGGCAAGACTATTTTACTTGTGACCCATCAAGTTGATTTCTTGTATAATGTTGATCTTATCTCGGTAAGTATATTATGTTCTTTTCCAAGTCTCGATCAGCACAACGAGCACCTATAATAGTGCGTTCTGAAAATAATGGATTTATCAATGCAGGTGATGCGAGATGGGAAGATAGTACAATCAGGACTATATAATGATCTACTTGAGTCTGGCATGGATTTTAAAGCACTAGTGGCAGCCCATGAAACCTCTATGGAGCTTGTAGAAGTTGATGCTGTTGTGCCTGGTGAAAGTTCGCCTAAACTGCCAAAATCTCCTCAAACTCGTTTAAGCACTGCGGAGGTGAATGGTGATAACAGACATCTCTTTCAACCCAAGCCAAACAAAGGAACCTCAAAGCTTATCGAAGAAGAGGAAAGGGAAACTGGTAAAGTGGGACTTAACGTGTATAAACAGTACTTGACTGAGGCTTTTGGATGGTGGGGTGTAATAGTAGCCCTGATTCTTTCCATAATATGGCAAGGATCTTTAATGGCTGCTGATTACTGGTTGGCGTATGAAACTTCAACAGACCGTGCTTCAGCATTCAAACCTTCCCTTTTCATTTCTGTTTACGCAATTATTGCGGCTGTGTCAATCGTTCTATTAACAACAAGAGCCTTCTTCATTACTGTCATGGGGCTGAAGACAGCTCAAATTTTCTTCAGGGGTATTCTTCGTAGTATTCTCCATGCACCCATGTCATTTTTCGATACCACACCTTCAGGAAGAATTTTGAGTAGGGTAAGATCGAAATACCTCACTGTGGCATATTTGAATTTCATTTGAGTATAGTTCTTAATTTGTTAAAACTCAGATGAAAAGGGAACAGGTTTATTAGCTGAAAGTGTTTTAGATCAATGGAGGGGCATTTATTGTTTTTGTTGCTTGTCTTCTTTTCAGGCATCTACAGATCAGACAAACATCGACCTCTTTCTTCCCTTTGTTATGGGCATCACCATTGCCATGTACGTTACAATGCTCAGCATCATCATTATCACATGTCAATATGCTTGGCCAACAGTGTTCCTATTAATTCCTCTGGGTTGGCTCAACTTCTGGTACCGGGTATGAAATTTAACTTTATATTTCAGCTGGCAATAGGTAGGGGCAGAGACTGAAAGAAGTATCTGCCACCATTTGCAGAATATGATTAACTTTCATTTGTTGAATTGCAGGGATATTTTCTTGCAACATCTCGAGAACTGACTCGTCTCGACTCAATTACTAAAGCACCTGTTATCCATCATTTTTCAGAAAGTATTTCAGGGGTTATGACAATTAGAGCTTTCAGGAAAAACGACAGTTTCTGTCAGGAAAATGTTGAACGAGTTAACGCCAATTTGCGAATGGACTTTCACAACAATGGGTCAAATGAGTGGTTAGGCTTCCGACTGGAGCTGATTGGGAGCTTCATTCTATGCATATCTGCCATGTTCCTGATTTTGTTGCCCAGCAGTATCATAAGGCCAGGTATTACCAAATATCTTAGGTCGTACTTACCGCCAATAATTTTAAGTTATGCTAATTGAACTTTAAATGAATGATGCAGAGAATGTTGGCTTATCTCTATCCTATGGATTGTCTCTGAATGCTGTGCTTTTCTGGGGCATATATATGAGTTGCTTTGTTGAAAATAGGATGGTCTCTGTTGAGAGGGTTAAGCAATTTACCAACATCCCATCAGAGGCAGCATGGGAAATAAAAGATCTCCTTCCTCCTGCAAACTGGCCTGCGCAAGGCAATGTTGACCTAAAGGACTTGCAGGTAATTGAACCCTTTTTTTTTTAATTCCGGGAGAACTGCGGATGGGAAAATGAGGTGCTTAGGTTTGCTGACTAGACTGCATAGTGGATGAATCATTTTAGTACTAATGAACTCAGGATCTTCGTCTTTGGCCAACAGGTTAGGTATCGGCCGAACACTCCTCTAGTTCTTAAAGGTATCACTCTCAGCATCTATGGTGGAGAGAAAATTGGAGTTGTTGGGCGTACAGGGAGTGGAAAGTCAACCTTGATTCAAGTTTTCTTTAGGTTGGTGGAACCAACAGGAGGCAAAATAATTATTGATGATATAGACATCTGCGTATTGGGTCTCCATGATCTCCGGTCTCGCTTTGGAATAATTCCTCAAGAGCCTGTTCTCTTTGAAGGAACCGTGAGAAGCAACATTGACCCTATTGGACAGTACACAGATGATGAAATATGGAAGGTATTGCATCCTGTTGCATCTCTCTTCCAGAAATGTCATCTTTGCTTGAATAATCCTGAAAAAATGTGTGGTTTTGTAGAGTCTTGACCGTTGCCAACTAAAAGACACAGTGGCTGCAAAACCTGAGAAACTTGATGCTCCAGGTATTATAGTTGCTACTTGCCTTATATATTCAGTTTGTTCTGTTTTTGATTCACCATCGACATAATTTTGATTAAATGGTTTTTCACTTTGACAGTGGTGGATAATGGAGACAACTGGAGTGTAGGGCAAAGGCAACTTCTCTGCTTAGGAAGAGTTATGCTAAAACGTAGCCGGCTGTTGTTCATGGATGAGGCAACTGCGTCAGTTGATTCTCAGACCGACGCCGTGATTCAGAAGATCATTCGGGAGGACTTTGCGGCTTGTACTATCATCAGCATTGCCCACAGAATACCCACAGTCATGGATTGCGACAGAGTTTTAGTTATAGATGCAGGTACCAATTGATTGCTTCATCTTGGTTACCGTGTAACATCACTGAAAGCCTTGCACTAATTCCTGCATGTTCATCCCGCTTAATGACAGGTCGAGCTAAAGAATTTGATAGACCATCTCACTTGCTGGAGAGACCAACACTATTTGGAGCATTGGTTCAGGAATACGCCAACCGTTCTGCTGGACTGTAACGGTTCTGCTAATCCATGATAAGACATTCCCCGAGGTCGGAGATCAACAGCTTTGTCATTTGGCTAAAAAGAGAGAGGACACGTCTTTTGCCATCATCGAGAACTCCTACGTTATAACTTCTGTCATTGGCCAACATATGTTGTATAGAGATAGTTGGCAATTTAGACATAGGAAATCTATAGATGAATCCATCCTTCCCGGGTTTCTTAATCCCTCCAAGGAATAATTGGGAAGCATCAATTTCCACTGCAAGGTGAGATAGGATCATCCAACTTGATGTTAAGTACTATCCAAATTAGAATGAAATCTCTATTACCTAACTTTTATATTGAGAATGAGAGACTATATATTATTAGAATATTATTAAGTTATTATTATATATATATATTTTTATCTAGTAGGTATCTTAGGAGGGTTCTAATTATGAGAAAATATTTTTAAGCTATCCACATCTTATTTTTAAAATATTGTCAAGTTATTTTTAAGATAATGATTGTTATAAAATATTATTATTAATTATTTTATTGATATTTTTATTTTATCATAAAATTATTTTAAAATTATATTTTTATAAATTATTAAAAAATAACTAATTAATTATAAAATATAAGATATTCTAATTAATTATTTATAAAATAAATATATGATAAGTAAAAAATTCATTATTATTTTAAATATTTAATATCAAATATTATTATAATTATTAACTTTGTTTAATAACATATTGGCTTTTTTTGTCTTTTTCATAAGAAAAAATGGGAAATGTAAAGATTAGGGTTCCTCACTTAACATGATACGACGCTGTTTTTGGACCAAACATTTTTACTGCATCAAAACGAAATTAAAAAGTCAAAACCCTTCGAAAACCCTAATCGCATCGTCCGATTTTCTCAGCAATTTTACCGCCGCTGGAGTAGAGCCATGAAGACACGACACCGTTTGAATCGAACGTTTGTACTATGTATCAAAACTCTTCAAAAACCCTAATCGCCTCTTCAGATATTCTCAAGAGGAGTGAGGACTGAGGACATCGCCAGAGTGGGAATTGTAACCAAACATGGGCGGATCAAGAAGGAAATACAAGAGATCGAAGCCTAAGGTACGAGTTGGTCTTCCGAAGAAGAATCCAAATGTGTTCAAGCCAGCTTTCAACCTACCGCCAAAGCTACGATCCATCGCCGCCGTCGACGACTTGTCAAAGTGGGACGATAAAGCCAGCGTCATCAAAAACTACAAGTCGTTTGGCTTCGTTTCAAACCCTAACTTGCTCGGCGTCCGAGCTCGCACTTCTCACATCATCGAGACCGATTTTCTCCAAGTCCCTCCCCCGCCTTCCGATGACGGTCCCCTCGACGAATTCGCACCCATTGATTCTGGAAGCGACCTCGAAGAAGATGGTTAGTGACTTTTTTCCCCTCTTTTATTAATCATGTACGCGAAAGTTTTTAAGTCTTTTAGATATGATGAAATGATGATTACTTACACCTCTCTTATGAAATGTTGTTTCATATGGAATTAAGAAATGTGGAAAATTCATATAATCTGTGAGCTCAGTTTGCACTTTTGATTTCAAAGATAGGTTTTCGGAATGTTTCATGTAATGTTTGGTCTGTTTTCGAGCTGTACAGATTTGAAAACAGCTCTTGGGAAGAAGCGGAAAGATGGGAAAACTGGACCTTTGCCGCCGTTGACCACAATGCAACGGTTTTATTTGGGTCGGTTGATTGAGAAATATGGAGATGACTACCAGGTTTGTTTTGGTAGTTGAATAAGGGGTTGTGTGTTGATATGGCTGCGGTTGGGTTCTCCCAATTTATTACTCTGTTTGCTTTTGCAGGCTATGTTCATGGATACAAAGCTTAATGCAATGCAGCATTCGGTTGCGACTCTTGAGAAATTATGCAAAAGATATCATATGCACAAATACAAAAACCCTTTGATTTTACCAAGCTGAGAGTGAGGGCAATGCAGCGTGATTCCAGGCATGCTGGGTGCTTGACTGCTTGAGGATAATTAGTTGGTATGCTTGCTTTTCACTGTAAACTTTCCAATTTTCTCTGCTATAATTAAATGGGAGCTTCAAAGAAGACCTTACGACAAAGGAACTATCATCTAGGATCGTGTCATCTTTAGAGATGGATTTCAGTTTATTGTTTTTTATAACCTAAACCTTGATACTTCGTTGCCAGATTAAGGCGTGCCAAGATGATGCAATCCATTCAGTTAAAGGATTGAACTTCCTATCCAATCAACTTCATAACTGTTTACAGTATCGAAAAAGTTCAAATTGTGACAGTTTTCATATGAGGACATGGTGTTTACTAGATTTCTCTTGAGCCAAAGAAATAGTGAAATGCAATATTTGCACTTGTTAATCCCTAGCTCCTCCCATTGATCAGGCTCAGGGCACCTGTTCTGATTAGGGTACTAGATTTCTCCTGAGCCAAATAAATAATGAAATGCAATATTGCACTTGTTAATCTCAAGCTCCTCCCAAGGGCACCTATTCTGGTTAGGGAACTGGTAAGTACACAACACTAAATCCATGACTATCTTCTGTGTAACCAATCTGCATCAGCTAATAGAGAACTCTGCCAAAGCAGACGTCAAACTAGTTTATGGTTTTTACTTTGGAGACCGGATACCTTCGGCTTGGGAGAGAATTGGACTGTCCGAGGGCAAAGGACCTTGGTGGAGTCAGCCTGTGATGGATAACCTGTTTAGCCCGTTCAAAGGCAATGCATAAGCTTATACTATTATTTGTATGTAACTTTGATAAGGATCTTCTAACGTGTTTATGAAGTTAAGAAAAATAGGTTAGCCTTAATATTTATCACAAAAGTATGATTTCTTTCATTTTTGTAATTTATATGGGCTTTTATTTTGTTTCATTATTTAGTTTATCTTTAATTTTACATATTATTTAAATATTAATAAAAATTATGAATAATATAATTAATTTAAAATTTTAAAATTTATGTTGAAAAATAAAAGCAGCTACATATTTAATTTTGAATAGTTAAAAATATATAAATTTCAAAATTTTAAAATAATAATTTAAAAATAAAAGTAATCTATCACAAAATTAAAAAAAAAAAGAGAGGAGATAAAATTGCAATTAAGAAGCTAAAACGTACCGTATCAGTGGGTTGCGTGTGGAGTAGCGGGTGGATGATGATGAGAAGAAAATACCTAATAAAGAACATCATGTTCGGAGAAAAGTCCACGACAGGTCGTAACCACGTAATCTGACAGGTCGGAGAAAGAAACTACCTTAACAAAGATACATCTTGCCAGATAATTAAAAAAATAATTAAAAACAGAGAGAGAGAGAGAGAGAGCAACACAGTTCAGATTTGTCCTTTTCTTGCAACCTCCTGATCCGTGGGTTTTGATTGGCGGAGGCTGGTGAGAGATAGGAGGGAATGCCAAGCTCTACAAAAGCCACCGTTGATCATCACCTCTGGCAACAGAAGAATGCAATGGACGGTGGTGATGGCGTTGATTGTCATCGCCGTGACGGTGATCAGACAGAGCCTCCCTCTTCTGGGGTTTCTTGCACGATTTGCCTTGATTTGGTGTGTGATAATGGGGGTCGATCCAGGGCTAAGCTCCAATGTGGCCATGAATTCCATCTGGGTATTTTAGTTTGCAACCTTTCTTGCTGTTTTCAGTCCATTTCTTTACTTTTTTGCTTCTTTCAGTTTGGTATTGAAGATGGGGAATGGAAAAGATTGTATTTTTAAGTTGGGGTTGTTTGCGTTGACCATGTCAACTATTTTTAGACATGATTTTAGGTGCCATTTTGGTTCATCAAGTAAATTTGCGTTACAGATTTCCCAAACGAAGAGAAGTAGATAAAGTACTCAATTATTGGATGTTTTTATCTTTATATGACTTGAACTCGGAAAGAGAAAATTGGACCGGTAGAGGCAACCAATCAAGACTCCCCGTTTATGGATGATCTTATAACTGACGAATTATCTGCAGTTCGAAATTTATTGTCTGAAAGAAATGAACTATATCTTCATGTGTTTATCTCTACCTGTAAAAGAATAATTAGTGATGAAAATGTAACTTCAGCTGACTTTAATTCCTATCAATATAGACTGGAAAATTCCAACTGATTTGATCTTCTTCTCTTGTTAAATTCCACTACTTGCATTCTATAGGGCCTCTGCATGTAATGTCCATAGCCTATCTAAATGGGATATGATTTAGGTTCATGTAGTCTTCTTCCATGGAATGGAATGGAGCTAAGGATATTTGGTTGTCGAGTCGAGCCGATCTGCACCAGCTTGAACTCATAACAGCATTTATTTGTTTCATATTCGAGCCCTTTGGTATGTTTTTTTGCATTAAAATGTTTGAGCTCTCATTCTGCTAATCTAGTCTTGAGGACATTGCTAAGGTAGTCTGTAGATGCTTGCAACATCAAATACTGAAGGAAGAAGACATGCAACACCTTTGGTGTTTTCTATGAATGTTTGACGTCCTATGATCCTTTCTACTGCAGATTGCATTGGATCGGCCTTCAATATGAAGGGAGCAATGCAATGTCCATGTTGCCGAACAGTTGAGGGAGGTCAATGGTTATATGCAAATGGCTCTAATCGCTCATCTAATGACTTCAGTATGGATGATTGGATTCCTGAAGATGAGTTCTACAACCTAAGTTATCCTGAAATGGTAAAGCTCTTTATTATTCTCAGGTGTTTAGTAGATCAGTTCCAAAGTAGAAGTCATCAACTTCTGCAATACCGCACATCGACATGGTGAATTATTTCTTACTATATTTGCAAGTCACAGACAAATTGTAACACGTTTTTTTGTTTATGTAAATTGTCTTGTACTAATATGTCTAGCTCTGTTTGTCTCCATGCATCATTGCCTTTGAAGGTGGAGATGTGTCAAGTTATAGGCTTTTAAAATATTCTACGATTAGATGAAGGAATACTAACTATTTAGCTGATTTCAGTACCTTAGTGAATTTAGGAATTACTTTATGGCACTTCAAGAACTTTTGGAAATTCTTTATGATAGGCCATTATATGCCAATGACCTAGCATTAAGTCCTCAAGTTATTCTTTCGTTGCAGTATTTGCGCCTGGTCATTTGTCATGTTTTACATCGAATTGCTTTCTTTCCTCAGTCTTTCCATGATAAGAATTCCACTCACCAAATTAGATGGTCAGGAATAGCTAAATGAGTTGAGGTATGTCACAAGTATCTGCGAGAATTGTTAATAAAATCAAGATATGGCAAAAATGTGGCCACAAATATTACTGTTAGGCAACTAGGTGACCATGAAGTTGCTGTTCATAGGACTTGTGATTACGTGACATGAGAAACTTGCTACCTCAGATCTTAGCTGTTAACTGTGAAGCAATAAGTTGTTAAGATTTGAAGCCTTGAGATTTTGTTTGTGGCTCCTAGTTGAAAATTTTGATTCTGAAGTTTGTTTAGTGAATAAACCTTCTGTTATTTTATCCACTAAATGTTAGCTTACTGGTTGAAGGAAATAAATTTATTTAAGTTGGGGCTCAAAGAAAATGTGTCAAATCTTCAAAAGAGAACCAAAATAAAATGGAAAATAGCAAAATATTGACTACAATCGCTTTGGAGCAAAGACGGAAAACAAAGTTGAAGACACAAGAAAAGGACGATTATCGGAAAGAGATAAACAGCTGACTACTCACCAAAAATATTGATGTGTATATATCTATACATGTCTCAAAGTTGTCTAATTGGCATTATCTTATCCCCTTTCAGCCACTTAGTGTTCACTGGTGTCCGTTTGGTGAATTGGCAAGAGTTGGCCCATCATTTGAGTAAGCAAGCCATCTTATTATTATTTTTAATCTTGAGTATCTATTTCTTCTTGTTAATGTTGAATTTCAAATCTTCCATATTGACAGTTGAACTGAATTTTCTGCAACCTTTTTGCTTTTTGCACTTGCACCCCAGTTCCGTGTCATGTAGATTTTAACTTGTGGTACACCCAGCTAGTCATATTATGTTCTCTACATAAGATCTTTGTGCAATTATACTGTATTGCCGTCAATTTTTGGCTGCTTCTAGAATATGAGAGGGATTTACAGATTCCCTGCTGCTTAGCTGAGGCCATGTTTGCTTATACTTGTATAAAGTTATCTCATATATTCTGTTTGGACAACTTCCAAAAACTAACAATAGTTGTTTGCTAAATTTCCTTGAATCAAGATATACAAGCAAATGAAAAGAAAAACTAACTATACGGCCCCAGTGTGCAATATATGTCCAACTATGGGAGTGTTCTGTTAGAACTCTCACTAGCTGAGAGATTTTCTGTATGATTTTATTAATGTGTAATGACAATTTCTGTCAAGTTACAAGTAGTATGCAGCCAACTTCGAGAGGGCTACTCTCTCCAGCCTAAGGCTCTCAGTATATGCTTAGTATTTGCCTACCTATTCCTCCCAATCATTACATTATTTATACTAACTGACTTCTGACGTCAGCCATGCAACCAACTCACCTATTCTCTCCCCTCCCACATGCACGTAATACCTGACTATAACAGAAAGTGGT
>JANZLX010000009.1:15874609-15887255 GCA_025531955.1 Erythroxylum orinocense | reverse complement strand
CAGGTAACTCAGGTAATGGCGCCGCTAACTCTTCAAACCTCCAAATATATTCGGCCACTGTCCCCGTTTGTTTGCTAGCTAACAAACGTTGACACAAAGTCCCTTCTTGGAAGGGTCTAAATTTTTTAACTAACAGCTCCTTACATTCCTCCCAGTCTCTCATCGGCCTTCGTCCCTCCACCCACCGAAACCAAGCCAAAGCCCTCTTCTCCATACTGAGGGAAACCAATTCCATTTTCTCTCTTTCGTTGAACCTTCCCACTGAGAAAAATTGCTCCACTCTATAAATCCACCCATCTGGATCCTCCCCAACAAACACTGGCATCTCCACTTGTCGAGTCCGACAGTCCCTTCGGTGTTCTCCCTGTCGCGCAAACCCAGGCGGTGGCTCCTCTGTGTAGCTTCTCCATTCTTCTCTCGGTGGTTTGGGTTCTCGTTCTCCACCCACCATTGGCCCTCGTCGACCCCCTACATGGCGCGCCCACCTCAGAATGGCTCCAAGTGGGTCGTATGATTCCACTCGTACTCGGGTGGTGGTTCCATCCTGCCCCCAAGGTCCGGTGAGTGTCTCCGGCTCTCATTCCTTGGATTGAACATTTACGTTGGGCCCCGACTCCCACCTGACTCCATTGGTCCCTTACCCTTATCCACTCGCAACTCTTCCTCCTTCCGATGATGCCCTGATGTCTCACCATTCCTACTGGCTTCTCTGTGACTCACAATCATCGTCATTATTTCACGTAACTCCTCCATTTCGAGGTGAGAACGCTCCCAATTTCTCTGCACTTCTTCTTTCTCCAATCTTCGTTCCTCTCATCATTAGTACTGTTGCTACTTGCTCCCTTTGCTATCTGTGAGCTTAACTCACAATATCAAATGATTCTTTAATTATTCAATAGATAAATTTTCGGTTCTGTATGGAGCAGCAAGTGATGTTCTTTAAGCATGTAGTATTGCATTGCATTTTTGGCAGCGTAAAAGAGTGAGTCAAGTTCACAATAAAAGCATGTGATAAACAACTATTTACAGTATAATTGCTATCTGTTTCTACTGGCTTTACTGTAACAAAAAGTATGCTTTACTGCAACAAAAAATACGCACTACCTATTTGGTGATGGACTGCAATGTCTGGTTCTATTTTGAGATTTTAGAAGCAAAATGTTCGAAAGCTTTTATGCAGTTCCTTGCATACTGAAATTTACTAGAAATTATTGTTGCTTAAGTTAGTTCTTTCTGCATTTCAGGGACGGAGAACCTCCATCTACCACCTGTAAGTATACTGTTTGATGGATTACTGATGAACAATCTCAGGTGCCTTAAGGGTTTTATTAAAAGATTGAAAAAGTACTTCTTAATGTAGATCGTGACTCAAGGGGACATTACTCTATGTATTCTGAACTCTCAGCTGCATCTCCCGTGGCTCACTCATTTGTTGCATACTTCGGACCAATATCACCCGCCTCATCAAGATCTGCTGAAGGTGTAGATGATGCGAACTTCAACCACCACTGGATTGGCTTACCTGGACGGAACGAAATCTTTAGTACCCATAATTTTCCTGCCACCAATATCCAATACCATAGTTGGGGCTTTCACTCCTCTTCTTTCCCTGTATCAAACAGCCAGATAAGTAGCAGAGATCCAGCTTCTATTTCTCCTTTTACCTTGAGATCATCTAATGGTGATTCTGACGCTGTAGCAAGGCCCAATTCTTTTCCACGTCCAATTCTTTTTGGTAGCGGGTAAGCAATGTGCTACAGCAAGTCTCAATATTTCCTTTCTTCCTTTATTTATATGTTTAAAAGGACGCAAAGAGAAAACTGTTCTCCATCTTTTTGCTGGCAAGGATGAAAGTGGATGGTGGATGGTAATGCTCTCTGATAAGTTATCACATCATGTCATGCGCAAAATTGCTCACCTATCTTGGTTCATGACGTTAAGATCCCCGACTTTATGCTTCATGCTAAATGTTGTGGTGCACATCATAGGCGTTTTATTTTGTAACTATTATTCTTATAATGTCACTTACCAATGCTGCCCCATGCTTTCCTCATAAATGCTCAGTTTAATATTTCATTTGAAAAATTAGTTTTCTTACAATTGATGCACCATGAAACAAATTGATAAGATGTGTATCGTCTGTTATTTGTTCTTGATCAGAATAGTACTTGATCATTTCAATGGCATCCATGGCGTATGAGATAGTAATTCTTTCTCTGTTCTCTTTAGATCTGTTCCAGCAGCTGGAAGCTCATTTTTCTCTTCAATCATTCCTCGACATCCAGCTACCAGTGTTTGGACTCGTGAAAGAATACAAATGTCATATCCTCTCCATCATCACCTACAACCTAACAATTCAACAGGCGTGCCAGCTCCTGTTGCCTATGGGGTTCGAACATTTGATGGTCCAAGAGGACTGCATATGGTAATGGCGGCACCACCAACCCCAGATGAGCAAAGTGGAGGCTTCGTTGTTATACCATCTCCTAGTTCATCGGGTCAGAATCTCCATGAAGAAGGAAATTCTTTTTCGAATCATTATCAGGCATGGGAGAGAGACCATTCGTCTCGTTTCCAGCATGCATCTCTCGACAGGGACTCAAGGTGGCATTCTTTTCACCAGACTACCAGTGGCTCTTATTCTGGCAACAGAGCTGGTGGCTTCTGGCGGAGGCAATCATCTTAGTGTTCAGCCTCAAGTATGTCTGCATAAGGCTTTTATGAACTAAACTTGAGCTGCGTGTTGAGACATGATTAAATTACCCCACCGGATCAAACATGGACCATAAATGTTTAAAGTCATCCAATTTTGTATATACTTGGCATATACTTGCATGGCTCTCGGGACTGTAAAGTTTTAACCCCTCTTATAAGTCGATGAAACGTTTTGTCCCTATTTCTCCAAGAATTTTATCATTCTTTCTACGTCAGTCACTAGTAACATCGACTTTGTTTGATAATCTAAGTAGTTTCGACTTTGGATTAGCCTATTTGTATCTTGAAGTGAATTGTGGCTTTTAAGCCTCAACAGTTTATACCAAACAAACATTCTGTTCACACAAAGTTTTGGCATTGAAGAATTAATTAACAAATGGAAAAACTATTTACTTCCTCATAAGTTCGAGATGCACGAATTTTTATTTGTAACGATATTACAATTTGGTTCTCGTTCATAGTGATCGGAAGAGTAACATTAGCATCTACATTCCTCAGCCTACTGAACAGAGCGAGTCTGAGGAAGACCTGAGTAGTTCTTCTGCAGTTCAATAATACCATCTAAAGATACGGTTTTTCCCTTCAACAAGTTGGAGTACCAGTAAGCAGAGAGCTTGGGTTGTCTCTTCATTTCTGGGTCGTCTAAATCTACGTAAAATAGGCCATATGCTGATTCATATCCATCCAGTAACTCGAAAACATCAAGTAATGACCAAACAAAATATCCCTTCACATTGGATCCGTTTCTGCACAAGATTAGACACCAAAAGGAAGTCAGACCATATATTACAGAAGCCAGAAGGTCATAGTCATCCTTTGCATGCTTAAATTAAATGCATATAATTGTTAATTAAAGACTGTGATTATGCCATTTCAAGGACTAGGGAACAGCCACAAAGAGGTCTAGACTTTAGGGAATGACTATAGAGTAGAACTTGGTATTCTGACGCAAAATCGTAAGTGGAAATGGAAGGTCAATGTGTCTACAACTGAATATATATACGTATATACCTGATCGCATCAGCCATAGCTCCTATGTATGCATGCAAATATTTCACCCTTGAAGTGTCTTCTAATGTTGAGTTCCGTATGGTCTTTTGACCTGCCAAGAAATGCCATAAAAATCTCACCAATCAGAGGCAGGAGATGGTACTTGATAAAAGGGTTCATATCCAACATCAATAATGAGCGACTTATGAGTTAAACTGAACTTTGCATTGGCTGATGATCTAAGAAAGTGAATGCACAAATGGAGTGGATCTTAACAAATATTTCTAATTTATGTTCATCCAGGTGAATTTCCTAGCACTAATGAATAGCAAACAAATGCCACGTTTCAGAAAATTTGAGCAGTAAGTGTGTGCTGACATGAGAGGAAGAGCAGGAAAAAGTAGAGACCATTTTCATGGATGTATATAAGAGGGTTGCCATAAGTTTGCTTGAAGTACTCCAGTGTGGCTTGCAGGCCCCAGGGTGCTACAGGAAGCTGATTCAAGAAAGGATTGGTAACAAATCCAAAAAGATGCTTTGAGGGTGAGTGAAAAAGGATGATAAGCAAAGACCGCAAATATTCTTACCTCAGATGGTATTTCATTATCCTGTGGAACTGCAAAAAAACAGAAGAAATGTTAATCATTTCAGTTTCATATAGTGCAGTTCCCAAGAATCAGTGAATAGTTATTCAACACATACGGATGAACTGTACTCCCACATCTGCATTAAAATCTCTATATTTCCATTGCCAACTGCTGGGATTGTCTTTGGCATGGACAGTGGAATAATGTATCACTCCTATGTAGTCAAACGAACCCTTAACCAAATTGGATTCAGCAACAGTAAGGGCTGGAAGTCTTGAGCCTACGATTTTCCTCATAATTTCAGGGTAGTCACCAAATATCATAGGGTTCATAAACCTGCAAAACAATGACCAATTATTTCAATAACTAATCAAACGCGTCCATACAATCCAGCTTTTGACTTACCATCCAATATAGAAGTCCAAGGCTCGTTCTATAGCAATAACATCCTCTCTTGAATTAGTGAAGGGTAACAGCCAAAAGGTGTACAAGGTGAGCCCTATGATCCCACCTTGCTTTCCCTGCAACATTATGTTGATTTTCCCTATAGATCACAAGCAATTTACTCGTGCAATATAATTGGTGAAGATTAGATAGTACCTGATAGTTTCTTCTGTACAACCTTACAGTTGATGCATGTGCCAGTAACATATGATGACCTGCCAAGTATGGCTCATATGAGGAGTTTCCTCTGGAGCAATCTCCAAATGGAGAAGAACATCGTTTCGGCGGTAACATTCCTTGATCATAACCCCCTAGTGTCATGACATTAGGCTCATTTATTGTAGACCAGGAAGAAACCCTGTTACCAAACTCTCTGAAGCACACATCTGCATAAGCTGTGAAGTCTTTCCTGCACCAACAATAAAAATTCACCCTCTTCTCATTATTTTGAACTTTCTGAAAACGAGGCACTCAGAGAACAGAAAGAAGAAATGCCAGAAGAATCTCAAATTCCATACACCATCCTTCGGCTGATCCATCCTCCATACTCATCTTCAAGTTCCTGTGGATGATCATAGTTGTACAATGTAACATGCGGTTGGATGCCTGCTTCATCAATAACTAGAGGATTAGTGCAACTTCAGTAAACATCATTTGATTTCTCAAACTAGAACTAAACAACTAGAACTACTTCGGAATAGAAAAGATTAAAAAACTAGTTTGAAACTTTCGCCTTGACCATGGTTTATAAGTTCATTGAGGAGGTTGTTGTAATACTGCAGGCCTTTTGGATTGACAGTTCCTCTTCCACCTAACAAACATAACATGGCAATTGAAATATGAACAAAAGAATCAGTTATCGTTCAGGTGTTGCTCGTTGATCTGAACTGAGAATAGTAACCATACGTGGGATAAGCCTGGACCATGAGATTGAGAATTTATAGCCATCTAGACCAGTTTCAGCCATAATACGGACATCTTCCTGCAGAAGGTCTGACTTTAGTACAGAATCAGTCACTCCCAAGAAAAACGGGATTTGCTGTTCCAATTACTTCATTATGTTACTGTTAAATTTTAAATTCATTGGTCTGACCTTGTATTTGTGGTACTGATCAACTGATACATCTGCGTTCGCTCCATTCATATTCCCTGCAATTAAACTAGAAAGTTAGGCACTTGATCCTTCATCTAGCAATCACAAACTCCTACACATGATAAGATCCAGAGAAAGAACATGCTTGGTGTCTAATACAGAACTTTTTTTTTTTTTTTAGAAGAAGAATACAGAACTAATTGCTTACAAGTCAGTTCTGTGTGCATACAGCTAAAGGAAAACTAAGCAAAACTCAAAATAGATAACCTTCATGAGTAAAGTTGTCCCAAATGCTTGGACTCCTTCCATCTTCCTTTGCTGCTCCTTCCACCTTCGATATACCGGAAAAGTTTGATTAAATTACATGAAAAAACCATAATCTATACCATTCTTTCGCTCGGGTAATCCTTGCTTGCATGCTATCTTTCATTAAGTGGAAATACCTATCTGTGCATGCGTACATAGCCTAATATAAATGTGTATCTGCAGATATCAAATATTTTAACCCTCTAATGCTTATATTGTTGGTTCGGCAATCTCTGGTAGTGACTCAATAAACATGAACCAAACCAGGGAAGTTTAAGAAATTGAATAAAAGGCTGACCTGATAAGCTGAGGTACCAGCACCGAATATAAATCCAGGTGGGAAGTCCCTTCTGCTATATTCGTCAACACAAGATACTGACACTATTGAACTTATCAAAACAACAATCAAACAAGAAAGCTTAAGCATCCTGATTTACGCCTGTATGGTAATCAAGTTTCTTCTTTTAATAGTCATACAAGTTCTGTTAATGTATATATCTGGATATGTTCATTTATTGTCACAGAAACAAGAGAAAAGTTGGAATTTGAACTGGTCTTGTCACAGAATATTGTGGCTTCATTAACGACGAAAACGACAAAACTGCCTAACTGGTTATGAGACAAATTTTCTCCCACCATCGTTTTCCAGGAAAACGGAGCAACAGGGCTCTTTGGTCGTTTACGTGATAAACTATTATACAATATGATATTAGTCAACATTGATAAGGATACAAAGGAAAAACTTGCAAGAAGGCAATTGGCTCTTTGTTTTTTACGTTTGATTTCTTCCTCGTAGAATAAGTTTTGAGGACCAAAAGAAGTCGAATAAGACGAATAAAGGTTGTAGGAAAAAATCGAAGATTAGAGCTGAGTTTGCATTAAAATATTATGAATTGAACTGAAAATGTTGCTTGGTAGTAGTCATCATCATCATAGGTTATGACAATTTGGTTCAAAAACGTCACTGAAAACGTAAGCAAATATGATCAGTGGAAGATCAACAGCCGGTAATAACCAAGCAAATACGATCAGGGGAAGATCAACAGCTGGTAATAACTAAGTACGAGTTGACTGAAAGTTATTAGGACGTTGGAAAGTGAAACAAAAATTTATCACTAATTCGAGCAAGTTGTTCAATACTATATGATTAATTTTTGTTAAATTCGATGACCATGTCTTTTAAGTTCACTGCAAGCCCTTTGGATTATCAGTCGGTTCAGTAGATTCATAAGAGTATGGTGGAGTCTCCCGAGGTACAACTAGCACATCGGCTTATGGAATCATTACAGCTAGCTAACATAAAATGACAATCAGTAAATTGTTAAAAGAACCCCAGAACTTGTTAAATTGTCGCTTGTTGATCTGAACTGGGCACTGCAGCCGTACTTGGATGAGATTGAGTTTCTATCAGCATCTAGCTTAGTTTCTATCAACCAACACCCCGAATCTTGGAATTGAATAATTTTTTCACCAAGTGGGAGATACAAGCACTTATGTAATGTTTCTGGAGGACTTTTAATGGATATGGATAACTAAAGATTTGAATTTGTAGCGATTCCATTGCTGGTACAGCAACCTAATCGCTGCTAGTGACTCAACAAGCATTCGTGAAACATGGAACTTGATACAAAAAGATAACAAGTGAGTGTTCGCTCACATACTAAGAAGTCCCTTTCTCATAGCTGGGGTGGGTTTGTATCATAAAAAGATGCAATAATAACTTTGGTCAAAAGCAAATTATTATAGATCCTAGAAGGGAACATATAAGCTCTAATAAGCATCACTGATTTTGATAGAACTGAAACGGAAGTGCATGAGGACGACCAGATGTGTTCTTTTCAAGCTCAAGAACTCCATCCAAACCAACTCTTTTCCCTTTAAGAAACTCGGAGTACCAATGTTGAGAGAGCTTGGGTTGTCGTTTCAGCTCTGGGTCGTCCAAATCTACATAGTATAAGCCATAACTCGAGCCATAGCCATCCAATACCTCCAAAACATCCATTAAGGACCAAACGAAATAACCTATCGTATTTGATCCATTCCTGTCAAAATAGCAAAAGGAGGTAGGCTGTCACTTAAGAAAATAAGATCAATTAGAAACAATCAAACATGTTCTAAACTGTATCAATAGCTACGAAATAATTAGTGCAGCAACTGCAAACGATATGAGCATAATTGCGACCTCTATTGCCGTAAGAGAGCGGCCTGCAATTGCCATCCGCGATATAAAACTCATATATTTCAGTTCATAATCACAGAAGAACGGCTGCTGTTAATTATTAGTCCACAGAATCACCACGACAGCTTTGCATATTGATAAGGAGTAGTTGATTGCTGCATAAAAACAATGTTTAAACACATCAGACATACCTTACGGTGTCGAGCACAGCTCCAATGTATGCTTGCAGATACTCAATCCTCGATGAGTCCTCCATTGTTAAATTACGTGGGGTTACTTGACCTGTCCAAAGTTTAAAGAGTAAATTCCATGAATTGAATGACCGGAAGCACTTGGTCACAAGAAAAGGCTCTGGTCCCGTGGGGGTTACCATTCTCGTGGATATATATTGGAGGGTTGCCATAATCTTCCTTGAAATACTCTAATAGTCCTCGCATTGCCCACGGCATTAGTGGGTACTGCATTGGACAGGAAAGTATTAATCATGCCAAATGTTTTATAAGCATTAAAATCTCAATTCCATGTTACAACTCCTGTTTTTGAAATAGTAGAAAGAAGTGAAACATATGGTAGAAAATGAATTTTCACCTGGTATCCTGTATATGAAATATTTTCCAGGCTAACTGCACGCACAGAACCACACAAATCATTAGTGATTTCAGTCAGGTACAATCGACTAAGTTCCCCAAAAGAATCTATCGAAAGGGTTGGTGAAAAGTAAAACATACAGGTTATTTGTGTATCCAGAAAAAACTCTCTAATTGCAAATTGAGGACCAATGGAGAGGTCTTTAATGTAAAATGCAGTGTAGTGTATGAGTCCTAGGAAGTCAAGCGAGCCCTTAACCAACTTGGATTCACGAGCAGTGAATGTTGGAAGTCTTGAGCCTACACGTTTCTTCATGACATCAGGATAGTCTCCAAATAGTAAAGGCTTCGCGAACCTGAAACACAGTAGTAGGCAGTTTGTGTAATGGCTAAAGAAAATTTGCTACTGTCTTCTCGTTGAACTCACCAACCAAGAAAAAAGTCTTTAGCTCGTTCAGTGGCAGTGATGTCTTCTATGGAGTTGGTTGCAGGAGCAAACCAGAAAGCGTAGAGGGTGAGCCCTACTTGTCCTTGCTGGTTTTTCTGCATAATCAGGTGCATAATGAAAATTGCTGACTCGAAATCTCTTCAGGCAATGATTATATGAATGTTTAACATGAAACACCTACCTGATACTTTGTCCTGTACAATCTTGATGCCGAAGCATGAGCCAACAACATGTGATGGGCTGCCAAGTATGGTTCGGAGGTTGAATTGCCCCTAGTACAGTTAAACCCAAAAGGAGGGGAGCATCGTCTTGGCGGGAACATTCCACCATCATAACCACCAATTGCGAAGATATTAGGCTCGTTAATGGTGACCCAATGTCTTACCCTGTCACCGAACTCTCTAAAGCACACGTTGGCATAATCGGTGAAGTCTCTCCTGCATTTGCAGACCACATATTAAGTTATTTTTGTCGCTTCTTCTCCTGTTTTAAGCTTGCTGATGCAAGGTAGAATTCCCAAGCATGAGAAGCAGAAACAATGGTACGAGAACAAGTTCAGAAACCATACAACATCTTTCTGTTAACCCATCCTCCGTACTCATCTTCAAGTATCTGGGGATGATCATCATGGTATATAGTAACGTGCGGTTGGATGCCTGCAATTGATGAACAAAACTTTCAGCTGAATAAACAGAACATGATCCGAAGCCTGCAGTACCAGAATTGGAAGTAAAAAAAGGGTAGATAAAAAGCAATCAGAAATTTTCTTTTCTAATCTCTTAACATCTGTTTTCTCAAACTTTTGTGCTCTGACCATTCTTAATAAGCTCGTTGATGAGATTGTTGTAGTACTCTAAGCCCTTTGGATTCACGCGTCCTCTTCCATCTGCAAGATGTGACTCACAGCAATCAAACCGTGAGAAGAAGTGCTGCAAAATTGTCAGGTTAGTTGGTTAACTGATATTTTATGAAACCGTACTTGGGATAAGTCTTGACCAAGATATGGAAAATTTATAGGCTTCTAATCCAGTCTCAACCATAAGTTGAACATCTTCCTGCAGCAAGAACGAGGCTAATCAAGATACTGTCACTGATAACAAGTGGGAGCAATTGTCTACTTGAAGGGGATGTTAAATCACCTTATATTTATGATATTGATCAAGTGCTACATCTCCAGTAGCTCCGTGCAAGTTTCCTGGAAAGTCAGAAACAAAATTTCAATCATTAAGTCAATCCTGCAAATGATGATGATATCCTTAGAGAACACTCCACATCCCATTAGCAAAAACAATAAGGAATATCAAGTTCAGACTTCGCAGAACCGAGAACAGCCAGTTATACATAAAAAATAGAAGCTGACCTTCGTGTGTGTATATATCCCAGATGCTTTCACTCCTTCCGTCCATGTTCGCAGCACCCTCCACCTTAATTTTCAAGAATTTATCAGTGAACCTTGCTTCGAGAACACATGAGAAGTTTTCAGGAAACTAATTCACCTGATAGGCAGAAGTGGCAGCTCCAAACACAAAGCCTGGTGGAAAGTCCTTTCTGCTATACTCATCAGTACAAGAGCTAGGTATTGCTGAACTTAGCAACACAACTACCAACCATAACAGCTCCCACATTCTCCGCCACATCCCAACTTCCAGAGGCAGAGGTTCTTTTCCTCACTGGTCTCCTACTCCTGTCAAGTTTGGCTTTCTCAGGATTTGAAAATTATGGTACTTATCAAAGGAATAGGGAATACTACATGAGTAACTAGTTCTACATGAATCAATAATTTGCCTCAACTGTTGTTTAAACTAAAGTTCCAAAAGAATCTACCAAACTCGGTGGTAATTGTTTGATGCAAGATGGAGATCACGATCAGGATCCATCCACACCTACCTAACAAGTCTTTGTCAAGATTGGAATTTAAAATGATTAATTTTCTATTATTTATTAGAAAAGTTTTTAATTGTATATAATAATTTACAAGTTATGTACAATTAAATGAAAGATAAAATGTTTTATAAATTTTAATATGTTTCCATATAAATAAGTTTGTCCTGACATACATCAATTTGTTTGGTTTGGTTTCCAAGACTTTTGAGTTGGACCATAACCAATCGGTGACGTTAAACGACAAGTCGCTACCTTCCAAGTGTACAGCTACAGTCAGTCCTTTCGGCTGTCTTCTCTCCTAGTCCCTATGATCATGTGTTATATAATATATAGATTAATCAAGTTGTATTTAAATATGTAAATTAGTTGAGTTAAAATTGACAAGTGGGACAACTCCTTAATTAATACTTTCATAAGAGTTCTTGAGTTCGAGTCACGAAAAAAGAGAAGAGACAAAAAATTTTTCTGTTAATAATTCTTTAGCTTTTTAGACATGTTCTTTGATCGGATTAATTATAGATATCTTATTTTTTTACGATAGTGTAAAAATTGGAATTACTAAAAAATTCGAAATTGTTAAGAACATGATAATTAACAGAGTCAGTGATCAATTAGCTGGAAAAAAAAAAAAAAAAAGGAGTTAAAACATGATACTCAACCATTCTTTATGAAAATGGGTGTCATAGATTGGACGTGTACATCAAGCCCTACGAGAGAAGAGACAAACACTTGTAGACAAATTGGCAGGAGCCACTTATTTGCTTTGACATTTATCGATCAGTCCTGGAGACTTTTGATGAGTTTGGTTCTCTTTTCTCATGCAATTCGTTGTCACAACTTTGCATAAGAAGTCTTGTGGCCTAAAGCAGACTTTGTAAATTATTGCATTCCCAAGTAATGTGTCTCACTCACTCATTTCTAACTGAGAAATCAGAAATCATTGTTTTATTAGTATTTAGATAATAATTATAAAAATTAATAATGATTTTTAATTTAATTGACATTTATTTTGAATCTTTATCTTCATATTGCTTGTCTCGTTTAATATCATTATCAGACAACTACTACATCGAAAACTTCAACATCAATATTAAGCCATTGTAACTTCAATGCGTAGGTGAGTTGGTAAGGAACTTTTCTAGTTTAAGTAAAGTCGCAAATTCGAATCGTCCTCATATATACAGTCGTTTAAAACTTGAGGTTAAAGTTTTACCTCCTATAAAGGACCTATCTAATTCGAGCGGAGATTAATCTAAATATAAATAGCTTAAAAGTATCTTCTCATATTTGAGACTCTCTTAAAATACCTCGTGAGAAAGAAAAAAAACGATTGTAATATAAATACGTGAGATTCAATTAAGAGAAGCCGTATTCAAATTGATGTACTAAACCCATAGAGGTAGTCATACATTT
>JANZLX010000009.1:15855828-15867824 GCA_025531955.1 Erythroxylum orinocense | reverse complement strand
CTGTCATATTTTCTCTCTCGTATAGTTCTTGTTTTTCAATTTCGTTTAGCACTATGTGTTTCTATTTTTTTCCAACATATATATTAATCCTATTACCGAGCTACACATTTAAGCTAGCAATCCTTTTCTGAAACACCTACTCTGCATATAAAAACAGCAAAACCAACAAACAAAACATCTTACCTTGCGTACATAAATAGCAGAAACCAACAAACAAAACATTCTATTTTTTTTTCAAAACAAATACATCACAAACATCATCCTACTTCTCCCACATTAACATTCAATCAGATTACGAACTTCTTAACTACAAAATTAGATTCCTCAAATTACCTCATTTGTCGCAACCAAATACATGTCATTCTTGTCACCTTTGATTTTATTGGGTACGTTGATGGATTAGTTCCACCACCTTCTGTCACTTTAGATGCTAAATCTTCAAAATATCTCAGGTGGCATAAATTTGACCGACTTGTCTACTACTTTGTCACCGCCTTTCTGTCCACCTCCATTGCTTGCCTTGCCATTGGATGTACCACAACCCGTGATCTCTGGCTCAATCTAGAGCAACACTTCATGCAGCAATCCAACTCCCAACGTTCTCTGCTCTGACGAAAACTTAATACTCTACAAAAAGGAAAACATTCGATAAACGAGTACCTTGCGACAATCTCAACTACCGCAGAGGAACTAGCGGCTATAGGTGATACAATATCAAATTCTGACGTTATACTTTTTACTATGAATGGTTAACCTACAGATTTTGAATCCTTCATCACGGTGGTGGAGCATCGTGAATCTAGCATCTCCTTTGGCGAACTCCGGGCAAAGCTTCTCATCCACGAACAACGACTTCTCTCATTTCACTCCTCTCCACCATCGTACACTGCTCTCGCCGCTTCGCTGTCTTGTCATTCATCATCTCCAAATACCTTTGGACGCGGCGATTCACGAACCAAGAGAGGAGGACGCAGGCATCACCATTTTAATCCTAATGGACATGGTTATAATATTAGGCCGATTGGGCCAAATGGGCAAGGCCAAGGACCTGGGTCGATTGGGCCAAATGAACAAGGTTATAGACCTGAGCCGATTGGGCCCTCAATCATTGGGCATAATTCTACTGGGCTGCACTGGTCTGGTTCTACTGGGCCAGCCTCTTTCAATCACTATTCATCTAAGCCTAGACCCACGCAAATCCACTAGCAAAACCAAGTTCATACCTATTTTTAGGCCCAATAAACCTTCCCTTAAATGCCAAATTTGTTAGAAATGGGCCATATTACTGCACATTGTCATTTTCGATATTTTGAATCTCGAAATTGCCCACTTCCGACCTCCATAGACCCTAACAATTTATCCACTGCATTTACTACCCTTGACATCACCAAATCTTCTTATTCCTCAACTATCACTTTTAACACTCTTGTAGAATGGCTACCTGACACTAGTGATACAACCCACATGACTCATGATCTTCAACTTGTCGAATCCTCAACACTATACAATGGTCTAAATACAGTGATTGTTGGTAATGGACAAACTCTTCCTATTTCCTCTACTAGTAAATTCACATTTTCTCTACTCCCATTAGATCCCTTCACCTCAATGACATTTTAGTTGTTCCCAATCTTACTGCCAATTTACTTTCTGTAGCTAAATTTGTTAAGGATAATTCCTGCATCATTGAATTTAATCCCTTTGGTTATATTATGAAGGATCTCCACACCAGGATACCACTTCTCGTGGGTACTATGCACAATAATCTTTACGAATTGAAGATTCCAGTCAATTTCACAAATCCAATTGCTTTCCATACCACCTCTATTCCAATTCAATTATGGCATCAGCATCTTGGTCATCCTTGTCCCGCTACACTCTCTAGGTTATCTCCCATTTTAAATATCAAACCTCATGTAATAAAACATTATACTTCTTGTTTTTTAAGGAAAAAGTACTCGTCTTTCATTTCTCTTATCTTCTTGTGTTTCAAATAAGCCGCTACAACTTATCCATTATGATATTTGGGGACCATCTCCCTCCCTTTCCTTCTCTGACTTTCGTTATTTTATTCTTTTTGTTGACAATTACAATCGATATACATGGATTTATCCTTTATCCCACAAACCTCAAGCCCTTTCTCGTTTTCAGACATTCAAAGCTCATTCTGAAAATCTTTTTTCGACCTTTATAAAAACTTTTTAATGTGATGGAGCTCTTGAACTTGTCAAAGGTCTGTTTGTTAAGTTTCTTACTACCCATGACATTACTTATCGTATTTCTTGTCCTCATATCCCACAACAAAACAGGATTGCCGAATTTAAAATTTGTCACCTTACTAAAATTGGTCTCACGCTTCTTATTCATGCCTCACTTCCTAAAGCCTTTTGGTACGAAGCATTCTCTACAGTTGCCTACCTTATAAATCTATTACCAACTCCTGTTCTCCATAACAAATCCCCCTATGAAATTCTTTTTCTCACAAAACCCAACCTTTCTCACCTTTGGGTTTTTGGGTGCACCTGGTTCCCCTTTATTGGGACCACACGTTCAAACAAACTTGAACCAAAAGTCTACAAAATGTGCCTTTATCGGGTATTCTCCTAATTACATGGGCTATCGCTGCCTTGACCCTATTACATCTAAAATATATATCTCTCGCCATGTTTGTTTTATTGAAATTGACTTTCCCCATACTAATTCCTCTCACTCTCGCTCCTATCTCAAGGCCTTCATTGTCCATCTCCTTACCCCTACCTATGCCTCCACTTATAACCTCATCTCCCTCACCAACTTCCTCTTCTCCACCCGTTATTCGACATCATCCCATGTTCACCCGTACTTGTGATCAAACTCGTATACCTCACACATTCTTTGATTATGTCACTTGCTCTACCCACACACAAACTTCTAATGATCTTGATCCCACTTCTTTCATTAAATCTAACAAGTTTTCACATTGGCGTCAGGCCATGCTTGACAAGTTCATGGCTCTTCATTTCAGCAACACATGAAATCTTGTCCCTCCACCACCAAATGTCAATCTTGTTGGTTGTAAATGAGTCTTTTGCACAAAACGAAATTCTGATGGAACCCTTGATCGCTATAAAGTTTGTCTTGTTGCCAAAGGCTATCATCAGACTCCTGGTATAGATTATACAGATACTTTTAGCCCAGTTGTCAAACCTATTACCATCCGTCTCATCCTTACCATTGTACTCTCCAAAAATTGGCACATTCGTCAACTCGATGTCAACAATGTCTTCCTTATTGGCACTCTTCAAGAACCGGTCTTTATGACTCAACCTCCTAGCTTCCTAGATACACATCATCTTTCTTACGTTTGTCGCCTTCATAAAGCTCTCTATAGTCTCAAATAGGCCCCTCATGCTTGATTTCATCGCTTCATCCAAAAACTTCATGAACTTCACTTTGTCTCCACTAAATCTGACACGTCACTTTTCATTCATAATACCCCCTCCAATACTACCTTTCTTTTAGTGTATGTTAATGATATCTTGATTATGGGTTCTTCACCCTCATTCATCACCACCCTTATTCAAGATCTTAACACTTCCTTTTCCATCAAAGACTTACGACCAATCCATTATTTTCTTGGTATATTGAAGCTACCCACACAACAAATGGCCTTTTACTCACACAAACTAAATACACCAAAGAACTACTACATCGCATTGCCCTAGATCACTCCAAATCTGTACCCACACCAATCATACCTACTCTTCCTCTTTCAAAAAATCATGGCATTCTTCTTTCCGATCCTACTGAATATCGGAGAACTGTTGGTTCTCTACAATATCTTTGCCTTACTTGCCCTGATACTCAGTTTGTTGTCAACAAAGTTTCTCAGTTTCTACAATGTCCTACTGACATTCACTGGACCGCGATGAAATGGATTCTTCACTACCTCCGATCTACACCTTGTTCAGGTATACATTTAACCTAAAATTCTTCTCTTACCTTATAGGCCTATTGTGATGCTGATTGGACTGATTGTCCTGATGATCATCGTTACATCCAAATATTGTATTTTTCTTATCTTTTGGAGTGCTAAGAAACAACCCACCGTTGCCAAATCAAGCACTGAAGTTGAATATAGAAGTATTGCTCTTGCCGCTGCTGAAATTTGTTGGCTTAAATTCATTTCAAGTGAAATTGGATTCTCTTACGTTACACCTACACTATGGTCTGATAATCTTGGCGCCACCTTCCTTACTGTTGATCTACTTGCTCATGCTCGTTCTAAACATATGGAGATTGACATCCACTTTCTTCGTGATCGAGTGACCAACAAAGCTCTTTATATTCGACATATCTCCTTATTCGATCAGATTACAGACATCATAACTAAAGCATTAGCTTCATCTGCTTTTCATTGCCTTCACAGCAAGCTCACCATTTCTACCCACAGTGAACTTGACGAGGGCTGATAAACATATACAGATCTTCATTTTAGATATGATATTTTATCTTTAATATATATCTAATTTGATTTTATCTTATTTATCTTGGATATCACTTGATCCTTAGTATCTTATTTGTTATTATTATTAGATACCAAAAACATGTATAAATACCAATAAAAGCTATTCAGCTAAACATACAATCAATACAATACAATTACAAATCAATTGCTTCCTTCTATTCTTTAAGAAATTTATAGTAATTTTGTTACAATATCCATACCAGAACCATCAAGTATACAATGGCATATTGGTCCAAGCCCCAGAGACGTGCCCATTCTCACAGACATAGGCTCGAACAACAGGCTCGCCATCGTCGTGGTAGCCGAAGGACCTCCTCAAGCAAAACGCAGAATGCAGATCCCAAGTCTCCTTGCACCCACAAAAGGCACAATTTAGATCAATCTTGCTCCTGTTCCCATCATTTATCATCCTCCAAACCCTGGACTGTTTAAAATTCTTGAAAATGCCTCTAAAGAGCATGTAATTTCGTTTCTCCTCCATGTGAGCGCAACCGGGCCAATCACAGATGTACAGGCAATCCCCTCGAAACCGTCTCGCCAGCAACTTGTTCCCTTGTTCCCGGCTGAGATTCGAAACCCCAGATGCTAAATGAGGCAGTTGCGACCTGCAGATTTTTCTACGCTTACAAGCAGAGGAATCGCGGCCGACCCTGATGTAGGTTTTATCTGCAACGTCTTCACATCCATCTCGCGATTCTGATGCGTTGCAAATGGTATCGAGATAGAGGTCGTCAAGCAAGGACCAATTGCAACCGTCGGAGGCTGTTTCGGCTTTAGCATCCCAAAAGCTGGAAGAAGATTGAGAAGATCGTTGGAACTCTTCGTCGGGTCCGAGGAGGACGCCAGCGTGGAGGAGGCCGGGACAGCAGACGGCGAGCTTGTGGAGGGAGGACCAGGAGTCGGAGGAGGAGGGCGATAGGAGATCGGCGACGACGGCGGGAATAGTGGAGTTGCACATGGTTTTCCAGCAGATGTTGCGTATGAGAGAAGAAAACTTAGTACAGACGCAAGCAAGCTTAGCCCAGTTCCGAGGGTCGTCTTGAAGCTTGAAGAAGATTTTGAGGACGACCTCGTCTGGAAGCGTCGATAACACAAAACTAGAATCAGCCATCGTTATTTCTGTTCTGATGGAGCTGCAACGGAATGGGATTTGGCTTCCTTGAACGTGGATGAAGTTAATTAATAGTTCATTGCGAAGACTTGGACTGACTGATGCGAATCTAAATCTAATGTTTTTGCTTCTTTTTTTTTAATGATAATTATATAATAGTGAATAGTAAATTGTTATTAAATAATTTTTTATTTATATAATATTTATTAACAAAAATATTTAATTTGAAAAATATTTAAATTATTAAATGTAAATTTATTAAAATATATGTTTTGAATTATATTATATTTTTAAATTAAACTTAATTTAATTTTAATTAAGATCACCTAACCTAACCTAACAAACAACCCTTTCACAATAAATAATAGGAGGAGCAAGCAATTATAGTGACAGTCGTACCAACCCACCAAACCAAATACAGTGTCAAATTCAAATCCATCAATTATTACAAATTCAGATCAATCCAAGTCAAATATTCTGATTATAGTCCGAAAAATCGGGAATACATTTCTTCCTTCATCTGCTCTTCTTAAGACATAACTAGAAAAGCTTCATATCACCCCTCGCCTGTCAACCAAGATTGTCAGGATCACAGTTAAGAAGACACAAACGCAACGTATACCAACCAACAAATCAGACAAAGTTTGTCAGAATCACAGTTAAGAAGACACAAACGCAACGTATACCAACCAACAAATCAGACAAAGTTTGTCAAAATCACAGTTAAGAAGACACAAACGCAACGTATACCAACAAATCAGACTGTACGTACGGAAGAAAATTACCTTCAACTCTTGCTCCTGCTTCTGCTTCTGCTTCTGCTGCGGCTTGGACTTCTGCTAACGCTACGCTTTTTGGGGCTTTTGCTGTTTGGTTTCTGGCGCTGCAGGGTATCAACAGCAACCAAAAATAAAAAATAAAACAGGAATGGGTATGCCTAAGTAAATAATACAACTACCTAAAGGTGATTAACAATAAATGAATACCTTAGTAGATTCTTCCAAGTATACAATGCTATCAGTAACACACCTCTCTTATAATTCCTTTACTACATCTAATCATATATTTGCTTTAATGGTTAAAAGAGGCATTGCACCAGGTGCTGGATAAGTGAACCGAACCTTTGGAGACCAAAACATTAAAAAAAAAAATTGGATAGCCAAGTTCAAATCATAACTTACAGATGGGAGTGGAGATCTTGATCTTGAGCGGGATCTGCAAAAGTTCCAGAAACAACCCAAATTTAAAATCCACACGTTCCTTTTAAGAACTGTCATCCAAGAGCCTTGATGCCTCTTCCACGTCAGAGTTACCACATTCAAAAAGGATAAGAAGAACAAGCCATAAATCTTTAGCAACTCAAAAGGAAACAAATGACATTAGACCCGATCCATAAAGTTGTGACCTAAATACCAAATGAAGTAAACTTTTATCTTCTTAATTACTGAATAATAATTTGTTCAAAAGGCTCCATTGGACAGAATAAAAGCACGATTCCCTACTGTACCACCAAATTGGAGGAGTCCAGCAAGCAGGTCCTACAAGCTTGGCAATTGCTGGAGTAGAAAATGATAATGACACAATTCCTATCGCTCATTGCTGGTGACATCCAGATCCACTGGCAGTTAGTTCATTGAAATCCACCTCTATAATGGAATCCACAATCTCCATTGTCCCAATCTAGCACCCATTGACATTTATGATGCTAAATACATTAAAACAGAGAAACCATGAAGGTTTCAAAAGCTTCCCAGCTGAAAAACAGCATACCTCCAAAACCCAAAAAGATGCAGGAATTGAACCATATCCCATCAAGATCCTAATATCCAATTCCCAGTTTGCTGCATATATCAAACAAGCAATTTTCACATAATGAAAATGAAACAGAATGGTGATGGCTTTAAAACCCAGGTTTGACTTTTCAATTACCCCCATTGAAGATGCGAGGCAAATCACGAGTTAATGCAAGGACTATAATCCAAAACAAGTTGCGTCGATTTGGCACATGAAAGAAATTGAAATTAATTACTAGATCTCCTGCAGATGGGCAAACACAAAACTCATATACTTAACCTAGGCTTGGGTAGAAGACAGAGAGAGCATTTTCCCCTTGCTCCCTCTTTCTCTTAACATAGGAGGACTTGAATTGTGCGGATCATTCACCAATTTAGACAAAGCATGCTTATTGCCACATTAGTCATGATAACTAAAAAACAAGAAGGCCAGAATTCCTACAAACATATCCATTATCATTTTACAGTTCAAGTTCCCCACACAATTCCTTTCCTTAACAATTAACCATCCTAAATCAAAGCACAGAATTCAGATATATGTGAAACTGACTGTGAATGTCCAATATAATATTAATTTCACGAATATCTTCAAAGCAACATAAAAACAATAAGCACTAGACAACCATCAAAGGCATATGAGATTACCTGGACAAAGATCGTGGCTTCGATTCAGAGCGAGAACGAGATCGAGATCTTGATTTAGACTTAGCAGGAGAACGGCGGGAAGATTTTTTTGGAGATTTGCTGCATCATAACAGCATGATTTAGAAATAACTACCAGTAAGGTAGTACAAAACAAAACAGAATATTACAATCAAACCTCGGGCTCCTGCTCCGACTATAACTTCGACCACGGCTACGGCTACGGCTACGGCTGCGGCTGCGGCTGCGACTTTCACTCCGACCTCTTGAGCGAGATCGCCCACGACTAGGGCTCCTAGATGAGTCTTTTTTGGAATCATACTCCCTTACCTGTTTATAAGCAAACTATTAACTGCATTATCCCTGTTTATAAATCCAAACATGAGAGAAAGAGAGAAGCATTTAAGTCATACTCGAACATATGCCCGAGAAAATGCATTTCTAAATTCGGAGTCATCAAGTTTCTTGATCTGTGTAGAAACAAAGGAAATAATATCAAATGCAAATCGGAAATCCAAATTGAAGAAGGCACCATAACAGTGGAAGATCATCACTATCGAATTTAGGCTATCAACCAAGAAAAGAATCGATAACTTACAGCATATTTCATGTCTTCGTAGTTTGTATAGTCTACGATTCCTGTGGTGCCTAAAGAATTAAAAAAAATATACGAAATCAACTATCACATAAACCTAGTATAAATGTTTAGCCTCTCTTATAGTTTCAGTAAGAGTAAACAATAACATCCAGAAACTATAAAAAAAAATGTGTCAAAAAACTACTGCAAAATGAAATGAGGATTGGGTTATTAGATTCTAACACAAACAATCAATCAATCATAAAATGCCAAGCAATAAATTGTGCCTTACCACTACCATCACGGAAAACTTGTGAAAAGCAGACATCCCCTCCTTTGCGCATGTGATCCTGGTAAATAGCATATTGAGTCAGCTTTCAGCCATATTAATGCACAACAATACATGCATATTAACATTAGAAAAGACTATAAGGCAACAACATTTTCATTTTTGAAATAAAAAATTGATAATCATTTTTGAAATAAAAAATTAACAAGGAGCTCACCTTAAGGTCCTGCCAAGAAGCAGAGGACGGCAGCCCAGTGACCAGAACTGCAAATAAATCAATTTCACATCCAAATTGTATGAGACTTGCACATGTAAAGTGATAGAGAATATGAGAAAATTGCATTACATACATACCACGATACTCAGAGCGTCTGGACACTCCACCTCGTCCACGACCACCACCACCACCACCACCACCACCACCACTATGGCTACTATAACGATCTGATGATGAATGGCCACGTCCACCATGTGCAAGTTCAACCTAAGATTATTCACTTGTACATATGAGAAAGTTGGACAGATAACACCTAACCAAAACTAATAGTAGCTCAATAAAGTAACATACCCGTAGGCGATGCCCATCAAAATCATAGCCATCACGACCACGAATAGCATCCTCAGCATCCCGCGCATCTTCAAACTACCAGAAAGTGGCATGCAATTCAAATAGAAATGATAGTCAAAATGAAGTAAAACTTGGTCATACACAAAGCTTACCTCAACAAATGCATAACCAGGAGGTCTTGGTGGAATCTTCAAGTCAATGTGCGCTATCGGACCATACTGCAAACAGGAAAGAACTTAGAACTATAATTCCAAAAACTATTCTTTACTGTCAATTTCTTTTTGCTCGGTAAATATAAATCCAACAGTCACTTAAATGCAATTTTCTTTAAATTAATAATGATGATGAAGATGATTATAAGTCCAACAATTATGAGGAGACCACCAGGCACCTTTTCTTAGGTGTGCATTGAACCTTAGAAATCTATTTATCCTTGTTTATTTTTATTGAGAAATTAGTATGTGAAAGTGACAAGTTTTCTTAGGAGAGAACACGCATACACACAGGCACCACGATACCAAGTTATGTGAACATGCAAACTTTAGATGAGAAAAAGGAGCTCGTCAGCAACAACTTTGCAATCTAAATTTTATGTGAGAACTGTAAGCGGATTTATTAACTATGTTCAGCTTTCATTTCTCTTCAGGCCCAAACAGCTTATGATATTATTAGACAAAGTAACGAAATGCAGCCGCCTAACCCATCATCAGAACATAAAAGTTTCTGACTAATCCACTCGTTCAGGAAAATTACACACCAAAACATGGAGTCAAAATTTAATCCAAACACCAACATGATATAGAATCCCAACGCCAATCCCATCTTACCTTATAAAACAAATCCTCCACTTCCCTCTCGCGAATGTCGCCTGGCAGATTCCCGACATACACAGTTCTGCTGGCACGGCTACTCATTTTACCTACAATAACCCAAGGAAATTCAATTAGGATGAAAGTATTACAAATCCACCACAAACAACCACAGAAACAAGGAAAATACACATTTTGTCGAATTAAATATCAATCTTTTTCGAAAAACAGCTGAACCCAAGGGAAAAGAACAACACGAGACTAAATATCTAACGGATTAAGTCGAAAGATTGAGTCTTTAGGAAGAAGCCCGAACCTACCGTTCGATGGAATTGAAGGGTGAGCCACGAGTGAACTTTGTGAAGATTAGGGTTTTAAAACCTTGAGAGAGTAAGGTCAGTAAATAGAGTGAGGTGTGATTACTATGCGATCCGATGTATTGTTTTATTTTGCACCCTTTATTTTATAGCGCGATAGAAGTACCGTAAACTTACGTGTTCTCATACTTCTAGATCGACACCGTAGATATCATGCGCCTAATTCTGTCAATCCACGTGCTGATCTATCACATAATTGCACTGCTTTTCAACATACTTACATAATTCCCAAAATTGAAGTAACAAATATCTTTGTATATATCACATAGCTACAACAATCACATAGGTCATGCCACGAGGGCCTTTTTTTTTTTTAAGTTTATAAAGTATTTTAAGAGGGTCTTAATTATAGAAAAGCATCTTTAAATCATCTACTCTCAAACTAATCCTTACTTACACCAAGTTAATCCGTAAAAGATAAAATGTTGACTAAACATATTTCTCCGTTCCCAAAACTCGAACTCATGCTATAAAAGTTTTGGGATAAAGATGGTAAGATTGCCATCAATTTACATAAAAGGAAAGTTCAAAATTGCATTAAAATGGCTGCTTGAGTTTTAGTTTCTACCATTTTTGCAAATTCTGAAAAATATGGGACTCAAATGAAAACTTATAAACCCTACATCATTTAAGTATCTAACTCTAGCTTCCCCTCTTGCATCCCAAACTCCCAATCCCCATATTTTCTTTCACGCTCTCTCTCCTTTTCGCCTCCGGCTCTTCACTCTTCCCTTATTCTGTGGGTGGACGTGGTTGTGCCGTTGTGGTGCTAATTGTGCGTTGGTGTAGCTTGGCTTGTGGAATATGCACTTTAGTTTTGAGTTTTCGACTATAAGTGAGTGTAGTCATTGGTGAGCAGTGTTTTGAAACCCGAACCGGCTATTTAATCGGAGGCTTTACTGATCACCGGTTTGACCGATTCGACCGGTTTAACCATCGATCAAACCGGTGTGACATCATAATTATGCAATAATTTTATTTAATTATATATAATATTAAAAATACAAAAAAATACAAAAAAATTATTGAACCAGTGGTCCGGTCCGATCGATTCTCACTGGTTCAAATGAGAACTGATTTTAGAGGTGAACCGAACCGGATAGCCGACCGGTCCGATCTGATTTTTAAAACAGTGTTGGTGAGTGGAGTGGTGGGCTACTGATGTTGTGGGCGTGGGTGTGAGTTGGTCAGTTAGGTAATTTGGGCTGATTAATTAGAATTAATTGAAGGATTGTTTTGTTAACTTTATGTATTTGACTTTATTAGTAGCTAGTATTATTACTAGTTTATTTATTTATTTATCTATTTTATAAAAGTATTTAT
>JANZLX010000009.1:15831064-15848679 GCA_025531955.1 Erythroxylum orinocense | reverse complement strand
TTGACTTTATTAGTAGCTAGTATTATTACTAGTTTATTTATTTATTTATCTATTTTATAAAAGTATTTATTGTCTTTACGCATTTATTGTCATTATTTATGTTTTTAATGAATTATTTCTGTATTCTGCATCATTCTTATATTGTCTCATTTGCATATAGGTCTACCGAAAACAACCTCTTTATTATGTAGGGATAAGGCTACGTACTATCGGACCTCTTCAGACCCCGTTTCATTGTGAAATTTCGAACTAGATGATGATGATGATGATGATAAAAGTTTTTGTATTTTCTGTTTTAAGATTGAATGATGTAATCAAGAGAACTGTATCAATTGATTGATGCTTACAAAATTGATCAAGCAGAGTGTGCAAATCATAGTCTTTTTCGTTTATGTTCTTGTTTTGAAACATTAATAATTAATCATTTTTATTACTAGTTTTGATTATATGTGCTTTGGATTGGATAATATATTAATAATTAATCATTCTTATTATTAATTACATAGAAATTAATAGTTAAATATAAGGTAATATAAAGTTTCTATAATTATATTAAATAAACCTTCATATTCATAATGTGAAATTGCAAACATCTAAATAAATATTAATATTCATGTCTTGTAAGTATTAGGAAATAGGAAGGTAGATTTAAATCACAACTTTGTTTAATTTATTGTTATGAGTATCCTTTTCGGAAAAAAAAAACCTTTTATTGTTACCAAGAAGTTATCTACATTTGTAGCTTTTTGTGATGTTTGGAGTTATTTTATTACAGAGTTATCTATTTTGTGTCCTTAGAAACATAAGTCATTATATGAATGGTATTTGTTCAAGTATTCAATCTATTAACTATTAAGTGTTAGATTACTACAGTTCGAATTTTTGAATGATTCATTTGACTTTTTAGCAAGTCTATTCCACATTCAAATTGTTTCCTCTACATTATTAATTTAATTTTCATATATATCTTTATTTATTTTGTAGATAAATGGAAAAAATTTTAAGTGCTTCTGATAATTCAGTCGTTTCAAGTTTAAGAAGTGTTGATGATCCGACTTATGCTCATACTAGATTCGTTTTTTGAATGAAGAATCATATTATTTGTTTGTATTACAAAAAATATTTGAAAGGTGAGGGAATCACTGTATTAAAGAACCATTTGGCTAGGAACAAACATGATGTGAAGTCTTGTAAGAAAGTGAGTCATGATGTAAAATAGTAAAAGAGTATCAAAATTAGAAAGATAAAAATATATATTGAACTACAAAATTGATCATAAAAGTTTTCCTATTGGTGGTAAAGATGATATTGGAGATATTGAAGGTGGTAGTATTCCTACCTAACAAGAAAAAAAATGTTACACTCGATGTTGCGAAAAGAAGAAGATATATGTCTAATATTTTCACACCACAAACAACTCTTAAAGCTCAACCTTCAATCCATAACAACTTACAGTAAAAAATGTGGCTCATAATGTAGCACCCATATAACCCCTAGGAGGATATACAAATGTCACACAAAACAGTATTGAAATAATCCAAAACATGTTAAAGCCTTTCTAGAAACTCAAGTAACATATATTTCATTTCATAGGTTGGATCATATTCAGAACATAACATATGCATGGTACTTATCACATACAAGCCTTAATCCAAATCCAACATTTATTAAGGTTATTACAAATCATCAAACAAAATACAAATTCTAATATGTGTCATTACATTAAATACAACTTAAAAATAAACTGAACATTTCCAAAACAAAACACAATCTCCTTACTGCAGTTGTCTTTGTCACAGTCTTTAAACTTTTTATCAGAATCTGCACGAAGACAAAACCACTGTGCTAAGTATAAAGCTTAGTGGGGAAATAACTAAACAAGATATAATTTGGCGACTGTTTCTAACAATTGTCTAACATTTACATATACAGAATCAGATCACATTTCAAGTAATCTTTAATTGTTCATATTAAAACACAATCCAAACAATATGTATCTCAAAACATAATATAACATATCAAAATAAGATATATTTGCTTCAAAGTAAAACTTACAAGTATCATAACAGAATACCATAATATTATAACTGAACTTTAAAGTACCAGAACAAAACTTGTCTGTATCAAAATAGTATCTGATTATATCATAACAGAACTTAATTATTTTGTAACAAAGCTTGATTATATCATAACTGAGCATGTAATAGAATACAAAACAAATTAGCCTGTTAATCCTTTTTATATAAGTGGGTAACGGGACCAGAACAAAAGATACCCATGTTTGGTATCTAAAACAGAAGATACAGAAGTGTCTAAAATTAGAAGACACCGGAGTGTCTGGCACAGAAAACACCTTAGTGTCTGGTTACAGAAGACACCTTAGTGTCTAGTCACAAAAGCAGCTGCAGACCCTTCTAAACATGCCTATTTACCCACAACTAGGACTTGACAATTTTAAAAACAAAATATTTCGAATTTTAGAATCACATGCAAAAGATGTAGTGCATAACATATGTCTTTATTCCATTTTTCTCAAATTGAACATAATCTCTCATATCTAACAGCTTAACATACCTCGTGAACATAAACATTTGTAATAATGTACCAATGAATGCATTATGTATTTACACATTACATATAATCATACAAATTCCCAATTCACAAACATTCATATTCAATTCTCATCATATAAGCCCTTTGAAACACATTTGTGCTCATAAGGACACATTCACCCTTGAACACACCATACATTTCAGCATTAGACATTATTTACTAACCACACATTCCTTAAGTAATTACCTCAATTAACAATCCATAACTAAGTTAACCTTTACTTAATTAATCTAACCTCAATTTAAATTCATTTCACATCTTAAACGTGTCCAATTAAGTCCCAATGTACCAAATAAAATGACCTAATCTTATATAGTTCAATAATTGCACAAACCCAAGTTTTTCACCTTTTTAACCATTTTCCATGACCGTGAGAATGTGCCTTACAAATCTCGTGATAGTGGGATGAGTGAACCGAAGGTTCACTCACCCACAACCTTCAGTTTGTTTCCAAAACTTAACTTATTCACTTCCATTCGACACACCTTCACCAAAGTCCATCAAGTTCACTTCAATTCTACTTTATCTATGCTTCAATACCTCATCAAATTCATGCCTAAACCAATTCAAAAATCATTCTTGAAGCATCTCACAATCCATGGTCTTTCAGGTATCAACATCCAAAGCAAAAGCTATCAAACAAGTATAATGTTCCATACCTCAATTCATCATCAATTCAATACATATTCTATCTAATTTAAGCATCAAATAAGTCATATTATAGCATGCAACCAAGTTTAGCATTTCCTTATTTTCTTAACTTCAAATTTTAACTCCAAAGAACCAGCTAATCTAGCCCTTCCAAGCAATTAGCATATATATAAGATCAAGGTGCAAATTTTAGCACTAATAAGACAATAGCACAGAAAATAGCAAGACCTAATTCTTGATACAGTAATTTACAAAGATTCCAAGTGAAGATGATCCAAAATCAAGCAAAATTTTATAAGTTGAGAGGGAGTAAGAGGTTTCGGTGAAGAGGAGCAAAGTGTAGAGAGAAGATTGTAGAAACTTTAAAGGTGAAGATGATTCATCACTTGCCTAACTCTTTGAATGCAAGGGGTCTTGCTTTGTAATGGACACATGTCACATAGTGTGATAATTTTCCTTCATTAAAGCAACCTACATGTCTTCATATGTGGCAGCCAAATATTACAATTCAATTAGGCCACTTTTCACTCAACCAATATTGTCAAATGTCAATGAATTAGCTTTGCCAAATGTCACTAACTCTCATAGACTTAGTCATTCTAATTTTCTATGAATCAACTTGACTTGTCACTTGACAATTTTCCTAGTCCAAATGTACATTTTAATACCTTAATTCTCTAATGGTATCAATTAATTCCAAATCACTAAATATAATCCATTAAACCAAAATTCTAGACATATGAAATCACATTCAAATCATAGCACAATTTTAACACCTATAACACATGTACTTTAATGAACATGTAACATTTCAACTAGAATTTGAGGCCTTACACATAACGTAGACATGATAATGACTAGACAGTGGTACCACTCAAATATAGCATTCAATGTTACCTAATCTTATTATTATCAATCTATGGTAGATGCTATTACCTCTTATAGTTTAGAAGACAAAGCTCATTCAATTAATAACTATAGAGGTAAACTTTTAAGTAATTACGTTTATGAAATAAAAATTTATTTGGATGAAAGAAGAATAACTTGGGCTACTTATGGATGTTTAATCATTTGTGATGATTTGACAAATAGAAAAAAATAGCCTATTATTAATTTTTTGGTTTATTCTACATAGGGAATAATATTTTTAAAGTCTATTAATACATCTAGCCTTTTTAGGAATGTTGATACTCTGTTTCAGATATTTGATGAAGTTGTAAATGAAGTTGGGACATAAAATATTGTTCAATTTATTACTAACAATGATTCTGCTTATAAAGAAATTGGAAGAAGATTGCAAAGCATGTATAATTTTTTTATTGTTGTACCTTACATTGACCTGATGTTGGAAAATATGGAATATGCTAGATGTTTTCCTATTATTGATGATATTATGCAAAAAGTAAAAAGGGTGACCAAGTATATCTACAATCATACATAAATCCTGAATTTAATAAAAAAGAATTTTCCTACTGGTAGGAATTTGTGTTGTCCTGTTGTTATAAGATTTATAACTAATTTCTTATCACTTTAAGTGTTTTTTTCTAATGAAAAAGGAGTTGAGACAAAAATTTACAAGAGATAAGTGAATTGCATCTCAATATTCTATGTCTAATACTGGATCACAATTTTTTAAAATTATACTTGAAAACCACGAATTTTGGTTCCAGTGTCAATTTTTGATATGAGTTTATGAACTTTTGGTGAGATTACTTCGTTTAGCTGATATTGATGAAAAGTCAATAATATTTTTATATGTTATGGAGAGAGCGAAGGAAGCAATCAAGGTTAATATGCAAAATAGGCCTTCTTTGTACATACCCTATTTTGCAATCATCAATGAGAGATGAGAAAGACAACTTTACACTTTGTTGTTTGCATCTGGTGCATTTTTTAATTTTAGTATCTATTTCAAATCATGTTTTACAAAGAAAACTAAAGTTAGTAGGAGAACGTTATTAACTATTACAACAATTATTGTTCATGAGATAATGTAAGATCTCTTAAGCTTACAAATAGAGATTTATAAAGATGTTTATGGTAATTTTTGGATGCTTATTGTTATTCGTCAAATAGACAAACTTAACCAAAGTATATTTTTTTTCACTTTTATAACTTGTTAAAAATTAATCATCACTTTATTTTGTTTATAATGTTACTTTTATTGTCTTATAGTTGCTTGTAGGATAAATTCAAAAGTGATGTTTCATAATTGCAAAGGTTTGCAATTCGAATTTTGAGTCAATGTTTGAGTACAATAAGGTATGAAAAAAATTAGAGTACATTTGAATTCATTAATTCCAATAAAAGAAATAAATTAGAATATAAAAGATTAAACGACTCGGTATTTGTTCAATACAATTTAAAGATTCAAAAAAATTTATGTTATTATCATCATTAAGTTGAATATAATTTCTTGTAATTTCTTAATAATTTAATTTTGTTTGTTTACTAAGACTCTTAATAGAACAAATAGTTATGTAAATTTAATTGCCTTGACCATATCGATCTTTTGGCGAATCGAGTTTGATAGATAAGAGTGATTTAGAAGACAATCTTGTATGATAAAGTATTGACATGCCATTTGATGCAATAAATTTGAATGATAGTAATGATAAAACTACTCTTGAAAATAAAGATTTTGTATCAAATAAGAATTAATTTCAATACAATTTCAGCGAATATTTGACTAAATGAAGTTCCACATTTTCATTTATTCCCTTCTTTTAATTTCATTTATATTTGATGTATATGTTAAATTCTATATAAAAAATATAAATATAACTATAAATATTTTTATTTCAAGTTTCACTTATAATTGGTTGTTTCTTCGTCACATACTCTTATTATAATATTTAGAGAATCATGGATCTTTGTTATTTTTTTATTTGATATTTTAATATAATTATTATTTATTATATAATGAAATTATATTATTTTAATTATTTTGTATTATCCTTAATTTATACTTATATGATGATTAAATGATTTTTATATTAATTGTTGTTATTGTTTATATGCGAAATATGTACAATGTAGTATTAATAAATATAAGTAGATTATTGTTATTTTAAATTTCTATAATTATGATTTTTGGAAATATAGTTGATGTAAATTGTAAATAATATAATACAAAATACTAAGGCACTATTTTATAATTAAAAAAAAATTCAGGAATTATTTTATAATCTTAAAATATTACCCAAAATGACATTCAATATTGATCGTTATCAGTATAATACCGTACTAGAACCAAATTATTAATATCGGTACAGTATTCATACTATTGCTCTAAAGTACATACAGATTATATAAATGGAAAACAGTGTCGAGTCCAGTCTCAAGTGAGCAAGCAAGCTATTGGTCCAGGTTCCGAGCCTTCGGGTTAATAAAGCACGAGGTCTGAACTTGCTCAGAAGGAAAATACAGTTACTGGATGCAACTTTTTGAGAGGCCCCTCCCAGCTGAGATACTGCATCACTCATCTAGCAAACCATTGTTACATATGAAGTGATGAACTACGCATTATTGAACAGATTGAAAAGGCCCTCGTGATAATAAAAAAACAGGATATTTGAACAGATTTAATGTACCAACTTGATGAAAAAAGTACATCCCCAAAGATACATTATTACTGGAATTTCAATTGACAATCAAACACTGTTACCCGTGATGGTGATCCATATCTTCACCTTCCTTGGCCTTTCGTGTGGCTGCACGTAATTTACGCTGTTCTTCCTTGTAAATTCGGTTTCTTCTTTGAAACTACAATATATGTCCATGCAAATCACAGGGTAATTAGTATTAACAATGAAAACCTAGAGATCAGGTGACTGCATTCACATAAATATAATATATCAGTATGTTGCCAATCTACATCCCACTTGTCACAACACAGAGACTTGAGATCAATGAACTGTTATATGTTAACATATACATAGCAGAGGATCAAGCTCAAAATCACTTTCATATAGGATTCTTATTAAATGATTCATATATAACACTGGATTTAACCGTCTTCATCATGAAGAAGACTGCTTCCAAATAACTTGTGTCAAGAACGAAAAACAAACTTAAAAGTTGCCTCAAATCAATCTTAGAAGATATCAACCAAGAAATTTAGGAGCTCAACATCATCATCTGTAACTATCTGCAACATTTGATTGCTGATAACTGATAAGATTAGTAATAGTAAGGACCACTGAAGAAAATCCTCTAATGGAAACAAAATAAATAAGTAGGTAAGTATATAAGGGACGTGTAAGTAAATTGACAGCCTCGGTCAGGCAGAGAAGAAGATTGAAAATTTTACCTAGCATACATTCAAGGAAGCAGGTATTTTAACTGTCTTTTTTAGTTGGTTTACACCTCCTTCTCATACGTTCTTTATGTTCCAATCTGAACACTATCAAACTGGCACCATTAACTTTTTCTGCATTTTAACATAACACTTGTACTCTTTGCGATGATACATATAGGAAAACATTGGGCAGAGGTGTAAAGATTCAATGTGAGAGGGCATAAAATTCAGCTACAACTGAGGTTGTCAATGACTGTCAAGCATAATTGATAAAAAGAAACAAGTATAATACCATCATCAAAACTGTAGGGCACATTCCAACCCAGAAAGGTAGACTGGAATTACATGAACAGGTTTGTTTCCTATTGTCAAATTCAAATTCCATAATGAGTACCCACGTTTAAATAATTATTCCTTTTGGGTGGTGATAGAGTGCTGGTGGAGCAAATTACTAGGATATGCTTACAAGTCAAGAAAAATAATCACCCTTCACAAGAGAGTTTAAATGTTATGAGCTAATGTCATTAATCCATGCAGCCAAATTAAAGATAAGATCAGAGGTAGACTGCCATAACTAGATTGTTAACCCTTACAGGAACAATTTGGTAGAGCATAGCCATGGCCTACAAGGGGGTTCAAGGCCCAGATAAAGAGTAAAAATGGGAAACCAAAATTCTCATTCTTTTTCATTAAAAAACACCCCATTCTTTAGCTAATCACATACTTCAAAAGGTTGAAGCAGCAAAAGGTGAATTCAGTAAACTGGGAATACACTCGTTTCACATCATCATCACTTGACGATTCAATACCAGTACAGCTCTCCGATCCTCGTACTATGATGAAATAAAACAAAGTTCATAATCATATTCACTCAATACAACAAGGTTTTCAAATCTTTCTTATATTTCAAGACCCCGGGAAGCCACAAACATCTGTAACTGTAATAGAACAAAGAAACCCAAGTAGCTTATAGAACGGGTGATGAGATGTGCAGACCCCAAAATCGAAGAAAATTGGACAACACACAAAGGAATAAGAGATATAGAAGAAACCTCTTTAGCGTGATGGAGGCACTCCAGATAGTCTTCGCGGAAGAGAGCGCAATCATTGGGCTCTCGGCAACGAGACATACACTCGCTGAAATCAATCCAGAAATCGTAGCATCTGCCTTTGGTTCCGTTGATCCCCCACCCCGATGCCATTCCTAGCGATCTCCTCTGTCCAATGCCGATCGGCGATGGTTCAGCTCTCTTTGTTCTTTGCCAGTTGATCGATAAGGCCGTTTGCACCTTAGTGGCTTGGGCCCGTTTCTATCACGTGAAACATTTCTTTTTTTCCGCTCCTCCTATTTTCTTTAATTCTTGATGAACCCCCCAAAACAAAAATAGAATCTTTTACTGTGACATGCATTAATAACAAGACATCACCAAATGTAAGAAATTCCTCGTGAACTCAGAAGCAATAGTTCCTGGTTTCCTGTTTTGTAAGAAATTCCTCGAGAACTCAGAAGCAATAGTTCTTGGTTTCCTCACAAAACCAGCTAAGTCTCATCTGAACCCTCTCCCATCTGTCGCATGTCTCACAGAACCATAGATTCGATTGACTCCTGCACCTTCCAGCTCCACTCATGGAGACCATTCCACTTTCAAAACCTAGACTCCGATCCTCCTAAACCTCACCCAACTCACTCTCTTACCAAACGCCCTTGCCTCTCCAACCGCTCTACCTCCTTCTCTATCGACTTGTCCAAGCTCTCCATCGTCGACGATGACAAGTCCACCACCGCCGGCGCCGTACCAAATTCCTACAAGAGACCCAGTTTTAGAATCTTCGAGCGGAAGCGCCGGCGGCGCCCAGGATCGCGTTCTGTTTCGGGTCGGAGCTCTGACCGGAGTGGGACCAGGCGGTGCTGCTCCGTCGGGGCATCGGCGGCGCATGGGACTTGTTCCGATTTGCCCTTGGCGGTGGGGACGGACTCGAGTGGGGAGCTGTTTGGGAATGGGGATGCGAATTGGGCGTCGGATGTGAGTGAGGTGAAGACTTCATGGAGAAAGGAGAGAGAGGAGAGGGAATATATGATTGTTGGGGCTGGTCAGTTTGGTAACTTTGATCATCAAGTCAACGAGTCCGGTTACGGAAGTGAACCTGGGTACAGAGGTGATGCGGAGTTTGGGTATGGAGATGAGGTTGATGAGGAAGAGGAAGATCCAAGAATGTTGTTTTGGGGCAACCGATTTGGAGGTTCAACTCCTCATCTCAGCCTTTTACCATTTGTTTTCATTAATTGTTTGATTTTCTTTCTTTCAGAGGTTGTTTACTGGTTGAAATTCGTTGATGGCTTCGATACCATAACTAAATTTTCACTCTGAGTTAGGAGGAGGGAAATAGATGAAGAGAGCTTAAGAACGCATCATTTTGTGTTGGGCCTTTCTTTGAGAACTGACTTCTGACTTTCATGATCTTCAAGCTTCGAATGCTTTAATCCTTGAGTCCTTGAATCGGTTTAAATCCGGAATCTCTAAAAACATGACAAAATGTTGCTTAGGAAATATGATCAAGAATGGATTTGACTTCTATGAACTATATATCCGTTATTTGTGATCATTCATCTCTTTGTATCTGCATCTTTTTACTTGATGCGTTATTAAAAGAAACTTGATTGAGAATCTAAGTGGTTGCTGTTTCTTCCTTCCAAGGTTTTACTGCTGCTTCCCGTTAAGACCTAGTACAGGCGTAAGAAATTGAAATCTAGTTTCTTTGACCATTTGCTCTTAAAATTTAGCTGGGGATGCTTACTGATTGCTTTTTCCTCGGATCAGATACAGATTCTAATACGAATGCTGCTGGAGAGAAAAACTTCTCTGATCAAAAAACCCATCACAGAGGCCGCCGCAAGAAGCATGATTGCAGAATGGCTGACTCACTGAACTAACTTCGTCCCATCACAACATACTGAGTTCTCTTGTATCCCTCAGGTCACTTGTAATCCATCAGTGAGGTTAATAGACGTAGCAATGATATGAATACTTGTGTGATAGATGTTGGAAGACCTTATGCCTCTAAAGTCTAAACCTGAGCTTTCACTTCCCAATTTTTCAGCTTCCTTGGCGCCATTTTTTTTTCCAGTCAGATTTCTGGTGCTGAATCACTGCAAAACTCGTGCTGTTGATGCGGGATTTGCCTTTGTCATCATACATCTTATCGATGCATGGCATTGTAGCATTTTGATGTATTACAGAAATGTTGTGAAATGAATACAATAGTTTATTACTTGTAACCCTTTTTTGTCTGGTTATGGAATTCTTCTTCAGTAGTCTCAAATGTATGTGTTAACCTTATTCACTCCACTTCTAGGTTCTCTTTTATTAACGTAAAGCAACGTGTTCAATGAATTTGGGATCTTGTCGTGACCATTTGACTGAAAAACCTAAACCAAAACAAAACAAGAAGAAAAAGACTTACGTAGTACGGAATGTAGCGAAAGACGACGTAGTTTAGGCTGTAAGTTTGGTCTTTTTATTCTCGTCGAAGAGCATTTGATGGGAGCATAAGCGCAGAGAGATGGCGGGAGGAGAAGCATTAAGCGCATATAGAGTGCTGATAAGGGCCACTCGGAAATCATTCGCCGGCGACGCTTTGATGCTGAAGGCATCAGCCGCTGAGATCAGGAAGAAATTCGAAGAGAACCGTCACGTGACCTCCGGCACCGACCTCCAGAGGCTATTGGAAGAGGCACGTGAAGCCTCTCACTTTATATCCACCATGATTGTCCAAGCCAAGCTCAACGACCGTGGCGGCTACGGTAATAATTCCCACTTCGCATCATCAATCATCTATTTGTTTTCATGCTTAATTTTCCTCTACGCACACCACATGCTCGTTTAATTGCCCTAGCGACTGTTGTAGCCTGTAGCGTAAGATCAGTAGCTTTTCTTTGCACGTAGCCAAATTCTTGTGATGTTTGCCTATTTGTGAATGCCCATTCTGATTGCTGCAGAGATTAAGCCTGGTAAAGAACATGGTGGAGCAACATTGGAGATTCCATCTGAAGAGATCATTCGAAAGTAAGCCTGAACTGGTGGAGCGCTAGCATACTATGGTCCTAAAATTGCATCCTGTTGCAAGTGCCTGGCTCAACATTTTTTAGGATTAACTTTTATTGTTTACCTTCCCATTTCGTTTTGTTTTGTATTGTATACTTTTTTAAGCTTCAAACTATTCATTTTCACTCAACTCTGGTACAAGCTATGCTGTGACTTTTTCTTCCATTCAAGCATGAAATAAATAAAATACTATAGTACCAAGCATATAACATGTGTCCGATCAGAAACACATGTTTATAATTTTCCAATGTTGTCAGTATTGGCCACAGCATGAATGAAACAAAATGAGTATACAGAACTATGAGGCTAGTGTGAGGGAGGCAAAAGATCTCTTTGCGAGAGCGTTCGTTTAGCGTCTACGATTTTCCACATCATACATATGCAGTAAAAAGGTTTAATCTTCCTCGTTACTTTCTTCCTCGTCACCATCTTCCTCCTGATCTTCATCATCTTCTGAGGCATCTTCTGGATTGTCTTGTTTTCTCACTTCCTGATTCTTGTCGACGACTGTGCCTGGTGAATAAGCAACGCTTATTATGAAAGCCTTAACCGTTTGTCATATGCGTGAGTAAGCACAACAGACAGCAGAATAATAGTCTCCTGAAAGTCAGAAATTTACTTCCAAGAGAGAATAGCTCAATAGTAGATTACTACTGAGATAAAAGTCCAAATTGGGCAATTTTAGAACAAGAGTTGCAGACTAGTAAATGAGGGAATCAATAATATTTCAGAAGTCAACTGGACCAGAGTCATAATCTGGTTATGAACTTTCCACTTTGCAATTAAGCAATACACACGTCCAAGAAGCACATGCTACTATAAGAACTAGTATGAACATACCATATTCGTTGAAGATAACACTGCCAGAACATAACCCCTCCTCGACCTTAACGAGTTGAAGAGTCATTCTGGGTCCAATCTCTTGAAGCTTGACAGCACTTTTGGTAGAAGCCTTGTTAACTCTATTAAGATTACTAGTCAAAGTCACTGTTGCTGCTTCATCGTCAGCTTCGCTTTCTGAACCATAACCAGCCCTTTAATTGCACAAGTAAACAATTAATGCAGGGAACCTGTATCATAAGAAGTCATATGGTAGACATCTTTTTGCCATTCACATGCACAGTATTAATTCTTAACCTCTTAATTCTCTTCACAACTACTACTGGGATGTTCTAACTTCTATATCCTCATGTTCCCACTACGAAAGATACACAGAGAAAAAGGAATCACATAGGTGTGACCCCAAAGTTTATGGTGGCAGTATCCTCTTCTAAGTTTACTTAGATCAGGCAAAGCAATTAGGTCATTCACTATGTAATATTCTGTATTATAGTAATATTTTACTGGTCTAGAAATAACACCCAGCCAAAGATGGGTACCACCAAATATAATCCAATAGAACCAGTGATATATATATAAATGTATGTGTGTGTGTGTGTGTGTGTATATATAGCAGGAAAAGGCAGTCAACAAAAAGTTTACCAGAACCATTGCATACAGAAGTCAATGATATGCACTCTATGCTTATGTTCCATGTTAAAGTAAGTTGCTGCATCCAAAAACTAAACAGCAAGAGAGAAAAAACAGCAGGGTTCGTACTTTGTAACATAATCGCTCACATCTTGCAAACTCCTCAAATCAGGAACCTGATGATTCTGCACAAACTTCCTAATTCTACGGGAAACACCCACAGGTTGAAGTCTGATTGAATAATGCCGAAAATCTACAAGTTTAGTTTCCTTATTGTAATTAAGTAGCACAATTCTTTGACAAGATGAAAGTTTGACCTGAAAAGACAATATTCAGCAAATAAGTCGAACTGGTCCAAGTTCAACTATTTTCTTTTTGGGAAAAAGCTAGTCGGTCCAAGTTTTAATAGCTTTTTTGCCACTTACAGTGTTGACATCGATGGATGGAAATATATTTTGAAACATTATGGTCGTTAGCTTCAAATGCTGTTCTGCTGATCCAAAACCGGAAAGAACAATCTGTGCACAATATAATGCAAAATCCACATCAGTCATACAATAAAAAAAGTGATAAGTGATTGAGATTTAGAATGACCAAACCAAAATAAGTTCAATAAAAGAAGTTAGCTAAAACATAATAATCGACTCTTTTGTGATAATATGGAAACTGAAAGCACAGAATCTTTGAAAGCTATTGCACAAGATCACTTGTGTATAAACATTGGGACACATTAGTATGAAACAACTAAAACATTCTGGCTTCAGAATATATGCAAGAAACCAAAAGGAATTTTCAGATCTGCTTCCTCATGCCAATGGACCAAGCCTTATAGAATCAGTTCCAACTACCAACGAGCAAGCTAAAGACAAAAAATTACCAAGGGAGGATTCTTGAAAAGTTCTTGGGGAGATCGTGGGCGTAATTGAGATTGAGCAACATCAACAGCTAATGAATACTCATGTATCTTGAAAGTTAGGGTTGGACCTTGTGGAGTCCTTGCAACCCTCAAAAAGGGAGCTGTATCAGTTTTTGATATTATAAGGAAATGAGTAACACCCATAGGCCCAGCAACATTCAGAAAGTCTTTTAGATTGTTCCTTTTCTTCTCCTGAAATCAACCCACAAATAGTAACCAACAAGTTACATAATCAGCAATTATGACACAGTCAAATTGGCAGTCAACACTCAATTTCACTTACTAACTTCCTACTCAACAGAAGAATCAATTCAAATAATCGCTATCCCTAACAAAATTCTTTGCTAAATCCAACATATAGAAAATATGATACACAAATAAAGAGAAGATTTAAGAAAACAATGAAGCATAGTGAAAAAATAGAGAAAGCATTCACCTTAAGCTTCAAAGCTGTATAGGGAAGCATCAACTTCCTTAAGTCCATCTGCAGCCGCTTAAGAGGACTTGGCAACTTTCCTCTCGAAAAAACAAAACTCTTGGGGACCTTATCACCTGTAATATGATCGACGTTGACATGTTTCTTTACTTTTACCGGCTTCACAAACGTTTTCCTCTTCTTCTGCTTCGTTCAGAAGATAATATGTTGTTATCCAAAAGAGACATGTATACACACATCAAAAAGCGCAACTCAATTTTCGGAAATCCTCCGCCTAAGCCCTAAACCGACAACTCTAACATTCTAAACTGTTCCGTTTTCTTGGTAACCAAATAAAAATTTAAAACTCAAACCAACGAACTTAACACCAGCAAAAAACTGAACCACGTACAAAAGGAAAGCACAGGAAGAAAAGAAAACGTACGTTTCTAATGCGAGCCATTGCTTGGTAGAGCACCCACAAGTCGAACCCCAACCGAAGGCTTCCGTTGCTTCCAATCAATAATCCAACACCTTCAATTAGCAGAGGAAAATGAATATTTTTGACAATCAACCTATACCCAATGCGACTAAGATTGAAACGAAGAATGACAGGGTATTAGGTGGAAGCAAATCAAATTGACAAATAATGAAAGCAAAATAGAAAATCCTTACCAAGTTTGATTTTATACCTCCTTGTTTGCACTTTGAGTGCAGTGGTTTTACATTAGGGTTTTAGCTTCCTCAATCCAATTATGGGCCCAATATGAGAATAGTTTTAACTAGGCCTATAAAAATATGAAACCATAAGTTCAATTGATTCTTAATTGAATACCCTCAAACTTTATTAGGAATAGAAAAGAATCTTATATTAATTTAGAAAATTGTATGGAAATTTAGTCATTTCCTCTTCATCAACCTTATTTATGATACTATCGGACTGAAACAAGGGATCTAAAAAATAATAGAGGTTAAACTATATTAGTAACAAGTAAATTCTTTTTATGGAAAAAGTCTCGATAGTTGTTTCAAACTTTCTCTTTTTTTTTGGAATGGAATATTGCATTGCGCCTACTATTGTTAACCAGGGAAAAAATAACGAATGAGCGTGGGAGATAAAATGGATTCTAGAAATTCAAAAGATTTTTTAAATTCATTTTTAATATTAATAAAAGTGGAGACGTTCGGTGCCAAAACTTTTTTTCATACCTATAATTTGATATTGGAAGGGTGGTGATTTAGTGGTCGTGGGCAACAAAGTTGCTTTGTTACCTATCCATTAGGAATCGCAAATTTTTTGGTATATCACATTTATGCATTTACGATTCATATAACGGTATCGATACTCCTTAAAGAAGTTTTATTTGCCTGTAGCTCTCGTTTGATACCGGATAAGGCAAATCTTTAAAATAAATACAAAGAAGATAATAAGAAGCATATTACTTCTATCACACCTCATTAACATTGAAAGTAAAATATGATACACAGATGATAAAAAAATGATGTAGTTTCTTTAAAAAATGCTTAAGGGACTGTTAAAAGGTGCAAGGGCTTTCTCCTCGGCATTTCTCATTTGGTGTTGTAGTTAACTTTTGTTGTTAAAAAACACAAGGGTTTTCTCCTCGGCACTTCTCACTTGGTGTTGCAGTTAACTTTTATTGTTAAAAAACGCAAGGGTTTTCTCCTCAGCATTTCTCATTTGGTGTTCGAATTAACTTTTGTATGATTATTGAAGGGGGTTTTTGTATATGTATTTGAAGGTGTACTCTAATATCATCAAGGAGGAGTTAGATGAAGGAACTACTCAATTGTTCATAGTTCTTGAACGCTCTTTCATTTCCTTTATCCCAAGTCTCCGTTGAAAGGTAAGAGACTCTTATTTTGAAGACTCACTTTTTCTCCTTTTATTTGTACTGTAGTTAGTTGTGTTGTCTTACAATCTATATGCATTCGTCCTAGATGTTGTCATTTATGCATTTTTTGTCATATTTCATTCGACACCCTCTACGAAAAGGGACATTGAAAGAACATGTGATCTATAGATTTTGAATTGGATCTATATAGATAGCACTGATTAGGGATATTTAGATATCTCTAAATTCTATCATTTGTAGGTAGGCTTCCTTTCACTTCTAGCCAAATGTATATAGATGACCTCGGTTAAATATTAGTGGACCAAATTATATTGTGCCAATTAACCTTAGGTTAGGACTCCCACCACAGCAGTTTAATTGTCTTGTTTGAGAATTCACTATTATTAGTGCATGTCTATAGGGGTCTATCTGAACTTCTATAGGTAAGTGGGGTGTTCAGTAGGACATCTAGTAGCTTGCAGTTTGAAATTGATTAGTAAGCACTTCTCTACTTTGAAGTGTTTTTTTAACAATGATGTTCAACTAAAAGTAGCTTTTTAACTGTTTCAAGGTGGGAAGGCAATCAAAAAGGGCCATAAGGTGACTGAATGTCGTATCAAAAGAAGGTGTCAGAGCCATCACCTATTATGTGAATAATTTGTCTTTTTAGGGTATATCTTGATCCATACACCATTACAATAATATAAGATGAAGTTTTAATACAGTTCATGCCTACAGACTTTTTTGTTTTTTATGACGCAAATGGGTCCAATTAGCCCAGAGTGAAGATTTATCTGAGATAGGGATGACAATAGATTGGGTTCGGTTCGGGTATTACTCTACCCATATCCATATCTATTTTTTATGACTTAATCTATATCCATCGGTTTTTACAATTTACTACCCATATCTAAATCCATTGGATTGTTTAGGTTTTTGAATATCCATCAGGTTATATAGCATATAAAAATATAACTTCTAAATAGAAAATATAAAGAGCATATTTTTGCGAGCACTCCAATTTAAAATTACTTTAATAATAATAAGTCAAGATTTTGATTTGTATGTCTTAAAAAACCAAAAAATTGGAATAATAAAAATCATAATGTCTAGTGTAAAGACAACATATATTTTTTACAATCAAGGACTGAAACAAAGACTAAAATATCCAAAGCTTCAAATTGTCTTTGTGTGAACTCCACAACATTCAAAACCCTATCTCCATATCATTTGCATTATTATCATCCTATAAGAAAATAAAATATGTTAACAAATAGAGTCAAATTATAAGTTA
>JANZLX010000009.1:15795369-15806580 GCA_025531955.1 Erythroxylum orinocense | reverse complement strand
GGGAATCCTGGAGAATTCACCATGCTCGAGCTTGCTCAGGTATGTTTACACTGATTCTACATGATGTTTAGCTATCTTGAGATTCACGATTCTGACGATCTTGTTCATCTTTGGCTTTTAATCTTTCATGGACATCAATTGCATCATATCCTATCTCGATCCTGGAGGTTTGAGTGGTGGACAATGTGATATCTCATTTGCGAGATACCAGTCTTTTGAACACTGATTTTTGCAATTGAATGGCCCCTCTTTTCTCGGAGCAAATTCCGTGACATAATTATCTACAAGAAACTATTTGTATTTGAGATATCATCACTTTTTTTTTTTCCCTTTCCAGCAAACTGAGCAGTCTCTATATTATGGTGCAGGTGGTCCAGGAAACAATTGACCCAGATGCACAGATCGAGTTTAAACCTAACACACCTGATGACCCACACAAGAGGAAGCCTGACATTGCAAAGGCCAAAGATCTACTTGGTTGGGAACCCAAGGTTTCCTTACGGAAGGGTCTCCCTCTAATGGTGTCTGACTTCCAGCAACGAATCTTTGGTGACCATAAGGAAGGTAGCACCATCACTGTTACAGACGCCACCGTGTCGAAATCTTAAGTAGCTTAGATGCTTATTGCAAGTGGGGAAGTGTGATTGTTCAGTAGACGACCAATTTGTTCTCTCCTCTTCTTACGCAACCAAATACAAGAATGGCAAATGCCAGCAGCTGCAGAAGCGTTTGTTCTTTGAGGAATAGATATGCTTGTTCCTTTTGCCTTAGTCCACACTCGTCATTGTAATTTCCATAGACAGCGAGCCTTGCAAAATTCAGGCCATTTATACCTAGTCTTTTAATGTAATTTGTATGTGTAAGAGGATTAGCAATAAGCTTTAATTCCTTCGTTCTCTTTTCTACTTCAACGCACTAGCCTCTTTCTGAATTGCACACTTTCTTACTTGAAGCCTTGCAAATTAGAAATACTGGGTTGTTACTTATTTTGTAATTACATTTTTCATATCTGAAAATTATATTCACCATGGATTGCCGCTAGCATACTACATAGCCGAGTGAAGCGTGTCTGGTTGTTTAAGCCCACAAAGATAACTTCCACGGGATTCCTTTTTCCGGGACTGCTTCGCCACAAATGTTGGGGGACTAGGTGTCTCGACACCATTGTTGATTGATTCATGCATTGGTTGAAAATGTTTAGAGGCCTCATGATCAGTGTGCTTGTCGAGCCACATAACGATATCGGCGAGAACAACGTCGACGTTCTCGTCAGGCTCTCCTACGGTCAGCGAATGCCACATTCCAGGGTACAATTTGATGGTCTTGTCTTTGCTACCGGCTTGTGCGTACAAGGCCTTGCTTATTTCTGGGTCAGTTACTGTGTCTGCATCACCATGCAATACGAAGAAAGGTAGTGTCACCTGCCAATACCAAGCCTTTTAGTTGACTAATTCCTTAAAATAAGTATTTAATCGTTGAAGTACAGACCTTTTTTTTTTTAAAGTTTATACCAAGTATAGTAACTAGAGTATCTGATAAAGATTTGGCTCTACAAGAACCGACATGCTTCTTACCTCATTCAAACTCTCTTCAATGCTCATGCTAGTTCTGAGCATTTCCAGGGCTGTTTTCAACCTTGGTCTGTCTTGGTAAATCAGCTTGTTATTCCTTACCTGCACCAAACAAGTGGGAAGGCAAAATGTCCTCATCTATAACAATGGAAAGTTTCCCATCTGTGATGGCTTCTGCCCTGTATCAGTCTTTTTTTCCCCGACAAAGAAAGTTAATAAGAGAGTAGGCAATGAGTTTTGTTTCTGTCATGAGAAGCAGCAAAGTTTTTATTTACTTGAATCCTCCTGCGTGAGATTACTTCAGTTTCAAAGTCGAAGGCTGCTTCACCATTTCAGATTCTCCAAAAGATTTAAGAAAAAAGAAAAGCACTCACCTTTTCACGCTTAACAGGGTCCTTAAAGGCGGAGTCAATGACATCTTTTGTCGGGACTATCTTCCACTTTGGTATAAGCTCCACAAAACTAGTCAGTATATTGACAACCACGGGATGCGGCTTCATTTTCTCGGATATCTGATAATATTTCCGCCATTATTGGAAAGCAGACTAACTAATGTAGTTAAGCCTACTCTACTATTCCTCACCTTACACATGGGTGCAACAAGAACCGCCCCATCGTAGAAAGATGGTTCCTTTTTGTGAAGTAACAGGGTCACTGCTCCTCCCATGGACTCCCCATACAGGAACTTGCCTTTGTCCCTGTAATCTTTCTCAGCTGAGAACCATGGGAACATGTCAGTTTTCTTCCAGAATTATAAGAGAAGTAGAGAACTCGTACATTAACATACATACATACCAGAAACAGACTTGAAGAATTCATTGCAATCGTTTACGATGTTGTGGAATTTCTTGATGTAACAACGAGACCCACTGGACCGTCCATGTCCTTCGTAATCAACTCCAAACACGGCGTATCCGGCACTCGCTAGCCTAATCCCGCATTCTGTAATTATTGTCCAACTCATATGGATATAGCTTATTAAATCATACCAAAAAAGATAAAAGACAAGGATTTTTTTAATTATTTCAATTGTTTTAGAATATAATTTGATTATTTTTAAATTATTAAGAAAATACTTTTATAATATTACAAATTTAAAAATATTAGACTTCAGTTAAAATTATTTTAATAAAAGTTATCATATAATTAATTATTAAACACTTAATAAAATAATTTTATTAATAGTATCTACAACAAAAACCACAAAGCAGCCTTTTTCCTAATCAGTAGGGAGGCATTGTATTAGTAACTACGAAAATAATATGAAAAAATTTAATAAGATATTTAACGACAAAAACAAAATAATAACAACAATAACATTTAATATGAATCTTGTTAATATGCGAGGTCTGAAAAGATTCAATACTACGCAACTTTTCTCTTAACAAAATGGAGAGAATGTTTTCAAATTAATACATAATGTACTTCTTAATAATTTAAATATATCACAAAATATTTTTTCAAATGATTAAAATTTTTAAAAAGATATTATAATTTTTACCATTAAAATAAGTGTCTTCTAAAATAATCAAATATTTAACAGGTAAGACAATTAATTTATATCATCATTTTTAGCCATCTAATTACCCAATAGCACCCAGCTGACTTTTCATTTCCTTCATTTCTATTTTCAAGTAAGGTGTTATTCAAACAGGACCCACAACAAAGCATATTATTTATTGTCTCTTGGGAACTTTATTAGGTCATGAGCACGAGTAAGTTTATGTTAATCCTAAAGTTTTTAATGGAATGAATTGGAATAGAATCGAATGAAATGATTTATAATAAAATAAAATATAAATAAATGTAATATTAAAAAATTATTGTTTAAGATGAATGAAATGATTCATAATATAATATAGTGAAATGTTATTTAGACGAAGAATTTATAATGTAATATACTGTAAAGTTAATTATTATTTTACATTTCATCTTAAATCTCTTAAATAAGAAATTTTTTATTTTTAACTGTTTATAATAGAATGAGATGTAATATAATACTTTTCTCTTCATCTCATTCTATTATAAACTCTCATTCTAAACGATAAAATAATATTCCATTCTATTACATTAATATACCTCCAACTAAACATATCCTATTATGATGGTCATAAGTTGAGCTTAAGGCGTGAAAAAACAGTCTTAAATCACATTATGAATCTAATGCTTACTTGGAAGTTGGAACAACATGCAAAGACAGCTTTAAGTCGTTATCTAAAGAGAAATGAAAATTGGAAAGAAGACAACAAAAGATAATGCTCATGGTATGTAGCATTCATTTTATGTGGAACTCCGAAGATAAGACAAAACAACAGGCTCCCACCCATTCTACCGCCTGACAAGTTTAAGATAGTCTATGAGGTCATGATAAAAGATGAAGAGATAGGCAGGAGAAGATAAGCGTGACAAGGTTTCATATTACTTGTCGACGGGAAAGAACATTACATGATGACACTTAAAAGAGAGATTATGTAAAGGTGATAATAATAACAGTAAGTGAACATAAACAGGACGAGGATTTATTACCTTTCATGAAACCACTGCACTCCACTCCATACCCTGCATGATGATTCTTGATTATTCAGAGTCAACAACAAACACAGACTATTTATAGAAAAGGAGGGAGATACCATGACAGAGGAAAATAAGTGCTTTCGGGGACGATGAACAAGGCAACCATCTACAGGTAAATAGCTCAACTCCTCTGGAGTTCTTTATGTACTCCTATTTATGAACATAATCACACAGCATAACAGAAGCCAAGAAAGAAGAAACAGAAAATAATGGACGCATATATATATATAATATAACCTTACCTCACGATAGTCAAACTGATCCATATTAGTATAAAAGCGATCGCAAGGCTGTTAAACAACCAAAATAACCTTGATCATTGCATGTATATGCATATAATTAAACTCGATGGTGAGGATTACAAGGAGCCGAATGGAGAGATTGGAGTGTTTGAATTGAAGCTGGATGATGAAGAAGAATGATAAAGGATGAGGGTACGGTGGCTTTATGCTGATTGCTGAGTTATGTTATATATGTATATGGCTATGAGATTTTTTCAGAGTAGTTTATGGTTTTTCTTGGATGGCTTGCGGAAAGGTTCTCCCAGTCCTTTTGCTAGTCAATCTCCTTTGGTCAGCTTTTGGCAAGATTCTCCATGTCAGATTTGAGTTTTGAGTTTCGTCGTTTTCTACGAAGAAATGTCGTACATCCAGTAACCTAATCCTTTCGTATAAAACTGCCCTTACTTGAAAGCATTCACCGTTCGACACGCATCCACTTTACATGCACATAATAACATAACTCTCTTTTCTTTAGAGTCGTCTCGTCCCAATTCTGGTTTTTTTTCTCAATTGTAAATTTTTATTTTTGATTTGATTATTAAAGTGAGTCTAGTTTTACTTTTGAAATTAAATATTAAATAAAATTTAGAGTTAAATTAAATTAATAATTAAAATAAATTGTATAAGTGAATTCTATTTTTCATAATTCTTATTAATAATTAACATTAAATAATATATTTATGTAATTATAAAAACAAAATACCAAAATTAATTTTATCATTTTTATGTTAAAAAAATGATAAGAAATTAAACTTCTAATTTTACAAAATATAAAAACAAAAATATAAACGGAACCGGACCCAATACTTCATCAAAATGGTACGTGTAAGTTGAAACGTTTACGTTTGTAGCAATGGGATTGGATCACTGAAAGACTTCAGAGTATAATGATTAATGAGCAGATAGGACTGAACCTTTGTTCACACTGGCAGAGTTAAGGTAGAGTTATGTTTATGGTTATGGTTCATGATCCAGGGGATAGTGACACGCAAACAAAGTCTCACAAATTTATTGCAAGACTGTTGGAATAAAGTATTCCGGAACTTGCATTTAAGTCTCTCCCATTCACTCACCTTATTCATTGCAACATCTTCCTTACTCCTCGTCTGGATTCACAGCTCCTTTTGGATGGAAACCAAAGACTGACTCCAGTTGCTCTTTCTTATAGTTCATTTCATGTTTAATGACGCTCCAGGGGGATATCAGATCGAAGTACTTGACAGTGACACAAGCAGATGTCGATACCAGTCGAGAATAGAAATGACACGGCTTTCTCATGACGTCCTTCTTGTTTATGGAACTTCAGATTATCAGAAACGTTAAAGAGAATGATTGGTTAAATATCTCATAATCTAGTCTTAACTTGGTACTGTGTTTGATAAGAGTCGTTTCCCATTAAAGTGCTCAGGCGACTTTGTTCTCCAGGAGAAAATAGGTCTCTCTGATCAAATCAGTAAAGATCAATCATGAAAGCAACACAGACCTAACACCCACTAACCCCAGTTCTGAAACTTAATTATCTACAAGCTACTTCCAAATGAACGATTAAAAATATTCATAGCACCTGAGACTGCCTAACTAAACAAAAGGATCTTTCCACACTTTCAATATGGTATATTTCTAATGCATAGCTATAATGAATGATCACATGAAAAATTGTTGCATGATATCGACTATAGGGATGGTGATAGGTCAGGCTGACTCGAGATTTAATTATTTTAAATAAAATGATATTATTTTGCTTAGAAAAATTAAGTTTCGGATAAGTTTAAGTTTAGGTAACCTAACTCAGATTTAATTAAAAAAATATTATTTTATATTTTTACTTTTAAAAAAAGTATTTTTTAAAAATTGACGAGGCTGACCCATAAGCCGACCCGATGCCATCCCTAAATAAATGAGAGAACTAAATGGCACATTTCTTTGTCCCACTCAACTCCTAAAGCATTAGTCATCTAACAAGTTAGTTCAATTAATTAATTATAGCTAGGAAGCCTGTGAAATTTTTAATTTAATAATTAAAATTGTAAAACTCGCACAAATTAAATCAAAAAAATTATATCTAATAATGTAATATATCTACCAAATATCACATAACTATCTATCTATTAATTATACTATTAAAAATAATATAATATTTTGATTTGAATTATACAAGGCTAATAATTAAATTAAAAATTTTAAATATTGAATTAAAAAATTTAAAAATTAAACATTTTAAAATATATTTATCTCTTAGTTATAAGCTAAAAAAGGAATCATGACTTTTCTAAAACTTCGACAATTGATTGGTAAAACTAGTTAGAACAAGAGTCTAATGACTAGTAGCTAAAAAAACATAAAACCTCCCTAACACACTAAAAAAAGAATGTATGATCTCAAATACTGGTCATAGTGTTGTGGAATTTGAGTTGCTTTTCACCAATAATACTTTCACCCTATTGCACAAGTAAATAGTGAGTGAACAATTATACTACTAATTACACCAGGTCAATATTCAAGAGTTGGTCTAACATATCGGTCAACTTAAATACCCCTCTTTAGAATTTTCCTAGACATGTAATTAACAGTACAATATATCACTATAGCTATACTCGACAATAACTATTAAATAGATAATAAGAAAAAGAACACTAGAAATTTACGAGGTTCAGACTTGCTTACTCCCGGACACCACCAAAATACTCCACTATTTCGAAGAGAAGAATTATAAATGAGGGAGAAGTTAACAAACAAAGTCTTATAAGGGAGGAAGACTTGTTTGTTTTGGGGATGATTAAACAAAGGTGAAGGAGCTCTCCTTTTATAACTTAAGGAGACTCCTCACTTTTCATATTTCTCCAATGTGGGAAATATGACATTCAACAATTCTCCACCTTGGCATATTGCCCAATCTTTTTCCTCTCACAAATGAAACTGTCTTCAGTAGTGTCCCCAATTGTTATAAATTCTCAAAATGTTAATCAAGTCCAAACATAATTTGAACTTGACTACAGTCACCACTTTTGTCATTATGTCTGTAGGATTTTTAGAGGTTAGGATTTTCTGCAGTATTATTCCACCGTCTTCTAGAATCTCTCGTATTAAATGGAAGCAAATGTCAATGTGCTTTGTCCTTGCATGATAAACTTGGTTCTTTACAAAATAAATAGCACTCTCACTATCACAATGTACTTTGACATGCTTCTGTCCAATTCTCAATTCATCAAGCAACCCTTGAAGCCAAATTGCTTCCTTAGCAACCTCTGTAACTGCCATATACTCTGCCTTTGTGGTAGACAAAGTCACTGCTAATTGTAAGGTAGACTTCCAACTGACTGGTTTCTTAGCAAAATTAAACATATAACTAGTAGTTGATCGACATTTATCTAGATCACCAGTATAGTCAAAATCACAATATCCAACTAACCAATGACCTCCTTTCTCATCCCGCTCAAACATCAATCCAATACTTACAATGTTTAGAATGTATTGTAGAATTCATTTCAGAGCTTGCCAATGCTCCTTGCCTCGATCATGCATATACTTGCTCTCGATTCCTACTGCTTCTGAAATGTCAGACCTTGTACACATTATAAGATACATCAAGCTATCAACCACATTTTCATATTGTACTTTTGTCATGTACTCTTGTTCTACATCTGTCTTTAGAGATAAGGATGTATTGAGCTTTATATGAGGAGCAAGTGGAATACTAACATGTTTAGACTTTTCATTCATGCTAAAACATTGTAGTACCTTTTTCAAATATTGCTTTTAAGTTAAACACATTCTCCCCAACTTTTTGTATCTACTTATCTCTATGCCGAGAATCTTCTTGGTTTTACCTAGATCCTTCATTTTAAACTCCTAGTTCAACTGAATCTTCAATCTCTAATTTCTCTTAGATTTTTTGAAGCTATCAGCATATCATCTGTTGGGACCCAATCTCAGAACCGAACCCCAACAAAAAAAACAGAAAAACGAACCAAACGCATGAATCGGAAATCAATTCGCGGAAGCAAAATCGAAAGCGGAAATCGAAAAATCGAATTTGCAAAACGAAGCGAATCCGATTAAACTCATCAGAAGCAAAAGCGAAGAACGACGAATCAAATCGGATTAATCATATACCGAATTGCGAATCGGAAAAGAAATCGAAATCGAAGCAAACAAAGTGTTCAATCGAACCGAATCAAATTTTCGACATCCGTAGCATATATCTTCAAAAACTAAAATCGCGTTGGAAACTCTAAGACTAAAACTCTCCGAAATCCGGTATAATTTTTTTTTCTTTTTCATACTCTTTCATTTCTTTCAACTTTATTCAACCTTATTCAAAACCAACACAAAACCATACAATTTTCCTTTTGGAAATTCATCCTCATACAAAACTTAATTCATAAAAATGTTCTCATACATTCATACATATCCCAAATTTCATCTTTTAACTAAAGTCTTATTCTTATTCTAATTCTTTCTTCAATCATTATTTTTCAAAAATTTCGGCAGCATAACGGTTGCATTTTCAGAAACCCAAAAATCTACAATTCAAAAAAACACACTTCTATATATCCAAACCAATCACACAATCATCAAATTCATCAGACCTCCTGTCCGGAATTCTAGCATACACAAACACAAGTCTAAACCTAGCACTTCAATAATTCTCAATCATAATCAGAATTATCCAATTCCAAAACGCAATCGTATCTCATTATCTCGATCTCAATTCAAAGTCATATGCAAATCCCATTCATATCCAATCACATTCATTTATCCCAACCATACTTAAATTTATGTTTCAATTCAATACACAAGTTCATCATAATTCATATACATCTTAACTCACTATATAAAATTCATAAATCTTTTACATCATCCCAAACTAAATGCATCCCTGAATAAATAGTGGCATTTTCCGACCACAAATACAACATCAATTTTCATATTCAAAATACAAAGATACAACAATCTCCACAATATACAACATAAGCTTCAACTCAATCGGATCTCCACATATCAAGAATTTCTCAAAATACTCATATAGGATTAGTTTTAAGAATAACTTAGGTTATGTTTAGCTGGACGTAAAGTTTTTAATGGAATGGAACGATTTATAATAGAATGAAATATAAATGGATGTAATATTAGAAAATTGTTGTCTATGAGAGTCTTCCATTTCATTCCATTCCATTCCATTATAAACCCTCCTCCTAAAAGATGGAATCATATTACATTTCATTCCATTCCATTAATAAACCCCCAACCAAACATAACTTTAAAGTTGATATTAGCATTAGAGATGGAACTAGATGTTATATTATGAGTGATATGTAAACGGTGATACATTAATAACCTTCCTTTTTACAATTGAGTTTGCAATTTGATTTTAACAAATAACATTTAATTTATATTTTCTTTGAGTTACAATCTGGTTTAAGATATGAGACACACTTACAATAATAGAGCAATAATTTTGTGGAAGTTATACATTTAACAACTAGAGAAGGAATCACATAGGTATAAATTTATTAAACCTATTTTGGAGAAATGTTACATATAGTAATATTCTAGTGTTTATAGCATAAACTTTATGCCAACACTTGTTTACACAATCCTACTTCTACTTATATGCCAATATTCTAGTGTTTAGGAAAAAAAGTTGTTACATTTGAAAGAGAGGTCTAATTATAAGAGATTTTTAGAGAGGTTTGAGAAATTCTAAAATTAAATGTGATATTATTAATAAATTATATGAAGCATTCAATAACAAATTTATGTTTACTAACTAAAGTTTTAATTTCCATATTTAAACAGTTTGGAACTTATGTTATAAGAAGGGTACAATGAAATAAGGGATTGGCTAAGAAATGGGAGTGACTTAGGAAGAGAGCTGTGAAGAACATACATATTGTCTTTTATTGCCTTTCTATAAGGAATGACAGTGATGGTTATGAAGTTTAACAAGATGGCATTATATATATTGAAAACTTCGAAGACATAAGTTGGAATTGTAAAGCATAGGATATTTTTGGAATTTCATATTTTGATGCTTTCGGTATCAAATATAATAAAAGGGTAAAAGTGGTCAACATTATCAATGAGCATACTCCCAGACAAGATATATAGCTACTTATGCATATATGATGAATCTAATGCAAGGATAATTATTTTGGGGGAAAAAAAGGAAAGACACTCATTGAACTACCACGAACAAAGGTTATTCTAGGAACACGAAATAAGAAAAGAAAAACAGAGTTAAGGGAATAACCTTCAATGTAACATCCCGTTCTCAGCGAGAATGGTAGAATAGTAAATAGGACTAATCATTGAGAGGCTAGAAATGCAATTGCATGCTCATGCATAATGTGTCATACACATACATATGAATAATGAATTTTTTGCACATGAAAATAATTGTACATGCATTCATTGACAGTCCGGGTATAATTGATAATATATGTGATTGTTTAGAGAATTGTGGGTTATTGGTATTGAAAATTATTTTAGAAAGTGAAATTGTTGTTTAGAATTTTTGGAGAATTTTAGGAAATTTTTCTAAAATTTTGAGGGTAAATTTTGGACTAAGAAAAATACCGAGTGACAGACCAATTGATAAATGACAGTAAAATTTATTGTCAAATAGCATTGAAATTTTGGATATATAACTTTAGGAATTATTGACAAGTGTCATTGTAATGTTTTTGTTTCAGGTTTAACTGTTATTTGATTGTTTCTTCGTCATCAACTCTTTTTGTAATATTTATTGTTCTTTTTATTGGATGTTTTGAATCTTTTGATGT
>JANZLX010000009.1:15735268-15748020 GCA_025531955.1 Erythroxylum orinocense | reverse complement strand
CCAACTAGACTTAAATTTTAAGAAAAAACAAACAACACTATAATCATATTTCACTAAATTGTCTTAGTTATATTTGTTTAAGTTTATATAATTATTAATTTATGATATTAATGGGACCCTATATTTACATAAGGGTATTTTGAAAATATATTATCTTATTATCTTATCGAAATTTGTTAAATTTTCAACCAGCCCAAGTTGGGACCGGAGAAAAATATTATCTTAGAGAGTTTATTAATTTACCAAGTATCAATTTAAAGAAGTTCTATTGTATATATATGATGGTATGTATAGAGCTCATAAAACAATTATAAATATTTTTAAAAGGAATGAGAAATTGTACAAGTCTTATATAGATATTATTGATCGACAATGGGATAAGCATCTTACTCAAATGATCCACTTAGCAGCTTATTTTCTCAATCCTTATTGCTTATATAGTGGAGAAGAATGTACAATTAATATTATAGGTGGTTTGCTTGATGTAATTGAATGCAAAGGTATTTTTTTATTGAAAAGCAATCATAAGCGATAAATGAAATTAAATTGTATCGTGAAGGTTTAGAGAGTTTTGCTATACCAACAACAAAGAAAAAACTCATGTTGAAAAAAATACAATCAGGTAAGTTTTATACTTTTAATTCATTATTTACTTATTAATAATATATATTTTTATCATGACTATTAATTTAAAATACATATGAGTAGTGGAGATTATTCGGTGACAGTGCTCCAATATTGAGAAAACTCGCTATTAGGTTACTCAGTCAAATAACTTCTGCATCAAGTTGTGAATGTAACTACAACGCTTTTGACTGTATTCATACAAAGAAACGAAATCATTTGGAACATCAAAAACTTAATGACCTTGTTTACGTTACTTATAATTTGAGAATAAATAACAGTTATTTTATAATTTTATTTTTATTATTGATTTTATAATTTCTCTATTATATATTCAGATCGTTTAGTAAGAAGAGAATATATGATCTAATTAATATTTATTATATTGAACATATTGATTTTTTTGGATCGAAGAAGAACCATGCTTGATCTTGATCATAATGAACTTGAAAATACGATTTATAAAGAAAATACATTTTTCACAACAAATGAATTAAGAATATCTACTGATGGTCAGTTCATATCTTATTTTGATCATATTGAAGTTAAAATTATATTGTATTACAGTTTACAATTGAGAATAATTTCATACATTACTAATTTGTAATTTATTTTAATGTAATAAAAGAAGTTATGTAAATATTTTGGATGAAAGCATAGTTTACAAATCTTTAAATAACTTTAGAGAATTTGAAGCTTTTAACGACGATGAAACACAACTTTCACTAGAAATATAATTTTAATTTTTTTTGTTTTTATAAGTTTTATGTTAGAATCATATTTATTTATTATTAGTCTATCATATAATAATATAGACATTGGTGTATTTTTTATTTCAATAAAATATTTTAATTTTACTTATTCTTATTAGTTTTATTTTTTATTTATTATATATCGATTTATAGCAGCTCACTACCGGTTGAACCTCTAAACCTTAAAACTTTTCATTCGACCGGTTTGATATCCAGTCCGGTTTTAAAAACATTGTATTTAACCCTTTAAACCCTAGATAGAGGAACAATTTTTACTGTTTCCGGGGCTAAGTTTGCTCACAACTAATAGGGCAACACTGATACAGCAGCATAGCAGCAGATACTGAAAAATGGTTGGTGTATTTAATGGCAATAGGTGGAGGCAGACCAGAGATCATTGGCAGAGAAGACATTTCTAGAAAATGATGCTCTCTTAATCAAGCTAAGGTCCATATTCAATCGATTTTATTTGGTAGGAAATGACAAACGTTTGACAACGAATAGCTCCCTTTGAGCAGCCCTACTCCGGCATTCTGAAGGTTTACGAATTTGTAATCTCATTGATTATGAAAGCAACTGACTTTCCACTAATTTTTTCCATTGCCATGATGAGTTCTAGCTTAAGCAAAGGCAGGTGTACAAGCCGTAGCTGGAGTTGCTTCAAGCTGTTTCTTCGGTGAGCTGCATTTCCTGGTAATGAATCTGAAGAAGCCCGGTCGCGCAAAGGGTGTAAATGTGAAGTTTTCAAGTTATATGCTCGATGAGAAAGGAAATCATTAAGAGTAAAAAGCTTCAGAGGACCTTAAGTAACCCTTTATTTTTCTTTTATATTTTGACCCTCAAGCTAGCCAAAACACGGAAATCATGGACTTAAGTTACAAATGCCAAGATTTATCATGGTTTCTCAAGTTACCTGAAGAAATCCCTCCACAGCAGCTCAAAGATCAACCAGTTCATTCCGATACCTGGTGAGTTGCTACCACCACCATTGAGGTTTGACGCAGCAGAAATAGTTCTACGAATTGAATTATTCAAATGCATCGAGTACATAACTTGTAAAATGAGATTATGGTATCATCAAAGAGAGAAACAAAAAGCAAAAAGAAGAAAATTTTGAAGCATACCTGTTAGCAGTTCTCTGTAGCTCATCAAACATGAATCGTGGAGAGATGCACCCCATGGTTAGCCATGGAGAAATTTTGCAGGAAAAGTTTGCACCACAGATGCTATCATGGGTTCCATTAATCCCCTTTACAGGTTGTGCTTGGCACTCAACTGCAAACTTTTTCAGCCTCCGTAATGCTTCAGTTTCTCCACCCACCATAGAAGTATCAGCAGTTGTTTTTCTATCCTACATTTAGCACACAACACGAAGGTTGCATTTAAGATAGGACATTTTTGACAGATAGTTTTCCGAGTCATGTCTTAAAATCAAGCTTAGAAGCTGCAACAATCAAATATGAAGAAAATTTCTTTAGTTGCAATTTGTGAAGCAACTATTTTAACAAACAGTCCATTTGGAAAATCAAAATACACACTTCACTGGTAATTAATCTATAAAAAGTTCAGCAAATCACAACTGAATCACAATCATGGCCCTAGAAACATCTCGATATCACTAATAAATTGGTGACAACAGAAAGCATATCAGAAAGAAATTACGTTTAGGAACAAACATCAGACCTGAGTTGGGTTGAGACCCAGATCCAACAAAGAAGGAATTTCCCCATGTTCCACATCTCCTCTTGAAGGCAACCCCTTCAATTGATCCAATGCTTCAATTGTCTTTCTTATCTCCGTGCTCTGTACTTTTTTTCTAAAACCTCCATAATGTGAAGGCATATCTTCCAATTTAAAAGGCAAATCATCCAAATGATACAAAGTACTGCCCCAAAAGTACTTAACCTCTACACCCTCGTCTTTCATCGCAGCCTCAATCTTCAACTCCGTATTAACCTGATCCCGAGACACCTCTCTATGTGCATACACGGCATCAGCACCAATTGCCTGTGCCAATTCAACAAGAACAGTTTCAGGTTTCCCTACTCTCACAACAAGATCAGATCCTCTTGCCTGAAGATTCTTGCGAAGGTCAGAGACCGATTCAATCAAAAAAGTGGTACGATAAGACCCTTTTTTATCAAACCCAGATGATGATTTCCCGTATTCTCTCGGGTCAAAGCAGTAAACGGGCAGAACAGACATTGACTCATCGTTGGCATTGTTGAGACATTCGTTGTCGTGAACGCGAAGGTCTTTGCGAAACCAAACGATGGAGGCTTGACGAATTCCGGCGGCATTTGACGGGTCTGAAGGGCGGAGAGGATTGAGAGAAAGACGGGCATGGAGAGGATTGGCGGAGATAGTAGACTTGAATGAGAAATTGGGAGGAGAGAGAGAGGAGGTGGTAGCGAGAGAAAGGTGGGTGAGAGAAGCTACTTGTGTTGGGACTTTAACCTTGTTTGGAGCAGAGGAAAACAAGACAGAGGTTTTGGGTTGTGTTGTGAAGAAGTTGATGGGGAGGATTTTAGAGAGAGAAAGAGAGAGTGAAGCAAATGGTACAATAGCAAGCTGTTGTTGTGGGCTGCTCTCTTCAGTAGACTGTGTCTCAGAGGATTCTGGGATATGTAGATCGGTAATGGAATCCATTCTGGGGAGATTGATTGAGGTTTCAGATCAGTTGGCCAGTATCCTATCTTCGGCTTCGTTTAGTTCAGGCTACATCGGCTTCTCTATTTGTGTCCTAATTTAATAAAACCAAATTCTATGCAACTATATATTTATAAGAGAAAATACTGATATGTAATTTAGAAAGAAAAGTAAAAGGAACAGCAGAAGGAGAGCGAAGAGAAGGTGGATAAAGAAGCGGGTTGAGCTCTAGTGGACCTTCTTATCATTTGCTGGTAGACGATGGAGACTCTTGTTGTCCTCTAGATAATCTGTAAGCGTCAAGTCACTTTGCTGTATATTATGGAATGTTTGTCGCGATATGTGGGGTCACCAGCTGCTTCTATACCGAGCTCGTTGCTCATGCAAGCTTCGAAGTCGAAGAAAAATGGCGGTTTCAAAGCCAAGCTCAATAGCGAAAATGACCCACTACTCCAATCCGCCATTAATGCAGCTTCACTTCGTTTCCAGGAGACCCATAGACCTGGTAAAAGCCTTTTCTTTGTTTCCCTGTTCTGGTCGATGCTTTCTACCATTTTGTTTTGGGTCAGGCATTCCGTCGAACGGCTCACTTAGAATAGCAATCTATGGTTATTTAAGTTCTAATTTATGCAAGAAGAATCATTTTGCCTTAGACAAAGCATTAGTCAAACACTGGGTTAGAGTTTATAAGTTCTTTGCTTAAAAGTCGAGTCTTTTATCTGTTTCAAGTGATAAAAGATTCTGTAAAAACTTTCTTGGAATATCGTACCAAGTAATTTGTGTTGATGCTTGCATATGCAGAGCCTCTTTTCGTAGACCCATATGCCGGTTGTTTCGTTCATCCTAATATGCAAATGGATTTGAAGAAATACTCGCACCATTATTGTCTAGCGACAAGGTTTATCGATGATAAGTTGCTTCAGACAGTGAACCATATTGACGGAACTAAGCAGGTACTTAACTGTACTAAGTTGAATGTTTTCTTGAATTTGAGCACTAAAGAATTCCTCATGTATCGCAGGTTGTGTTACTAACCAATGGGATGGACACTCGGCCATATAGACTCCACTGGCCGACTTCGACCATTATCTTTGATATATCGCCAGAAATGATTTATAGAAAATCAGCTGAGAAGCTTCAAGGTGTATAACCTTTGATATTGAAAGTATTTTACAATTTCTACAGGTTTAGTATATTCCAAGTACTTTATGTATGAATCTTATAGCAATATTGATGATATAACAAATGAATCAAGTAATTTAACTAACACAAGGTTATGTTTGCTTAACGTCTTAAGCATCAGTTGTCTATTGATTAGCATATTGAATTTGTTAAGAGTTTGAGAAGCTGATGATTTGATGCTATCTTATGTTCGCAGTTTTTGTACTTAATGCTGCTTTATAGGTTCATCAAGTCTTCATTTGTAGCTATTATCATTAGTAATGACTGTACCTTCTTGAATATATTAGGTGTTGGGGCCAAGATTCCAAGAAGCTGCTTCTTCCTTCATGTTCCATTGGAGTCTACTAACCTACAGAAAAGCTTACGTAATAAAGGCTTCAACGGAAATCGGCCAAGTATCTGGGTCATCCAGGTAATTAAGCCTTGATATGTAATGGTACTTCATGGCTCTATAGGAGGAGTCATCTTCCTATATTTTTGCAGGGTCTTCCTGTGATGACACTGGCCAGTTTCGAAGAACTTTTGCATATAGTTAGTAGTCTGGCTACCAATGGATGCCTGTTTGTGGGCGAATTGCCTGCATGGTTGACAGAAACTGAAATTGGGATCAAGGTCAGTTTGCTCTATGATCAGGGTGATGTTTTCATCCTTTTATTGTTCACTTTTTTCCGCATGTCTGAATAAGGTGCCATCTATTGTCTGGTCACTTACGCAGTCCAGCACAAACGAATGGATGAACAAACTTTTCATGAGTAATGGCTTCCGAGTTGACACGATTGGCTACGATGAAGTTGGAAGGAGCTTTGGCAAGGAATTGGCTCCTGGAGACTATTTGCATATTCTATTTGTTGCAGAACAGCTACGATTTTCAGATGATCAGGTTTTGATTGCCTTTATCCACGTAAAATGCCATGGGTTGTTTGCTTTTGGAAAGTAATATCCAATCTTTGGCTTGATTAAATGATTGGCTGCTATTAGCATTGAGATTGTTGTCTTCTTATTTTTTCTTCCTGGCTTCTGTTTCGACAGATGGAAATGTGGAGGAGAGAATTTCAGAGGGTGGAGGAGGAAGGCGATGAAGAAGGATTCGAGGAACTTTGACTGTGTATAGATACTATTGAATTTCAAATTATTGCTGTTGTTGGTTTTACTCTTTTAGTCAGCCATGATTTGTAACAAATATTTTATCTTATTCAACTGATGAATGAGACAATAAGCATGGTTGTTATGAGTATTGCCAACATTTTAAGGAACATCTTGATCACAACCAGAATATTTTTCTATTGGATGTCAAAACAAAATACATGCAAATCTGTGCCAAACCTGCCAGTGTTGACACAAAGATTCAAAGTTTGGACAGTAAATCATCCTTCCACACAAAACAAACGCCTCGATTCTTATATAAACAAACTTTCCAGCTTCCGAAGAAATTTCTTGCTGTTACGTCTTATTATCTTACAAGCCTCAAATTCCTGTACATGCATACAAATGACGATTCTACAAACAAAGGCACAACTTGAGTATCAACTCAAACTCATATTTAGCCACGGGTCAACAGCAGACAGTTGAAAAATCCCAGTGCGAAGCCAGCCTAACTCTAAGCCTTCAAAAGAATCACTATTTAACTTATCATTAAGCAACAGGGGCATACGCCACATCCTCAGCTAGAAAGTTGCCTTCAAGATGGTCACCCAAAGAAAATCATAAAACTAAGGAACTTGGAAACATCAGCATGGCTACCATAAGAAGCCACCTAATGGTCAGTCAAACACGAGTCCATCTCAAAACTCATCACCAACATGAAGCGTTTATATACCCCAAGTTTCCCAAGTCCAGAATGACAGCATTGCTCCCATGACAAAACACCACGAGGGATGAGATAAGATGCTGACTCCACAAAAAATTTACCACTACTGTTGACTTAAAATAGGAAGTGCTGAAGATGGTCTAACAACATTAAGCACACCTCTTGCAGTTGACTGCACAAAAAATGGGACACAATTGAAAAACAGTTGCCAAAACAGAAATGGTTTAGCAAATGACATACAAGTGGCTTTACCTCAAAGAATGAATTGAAGTTCAAGCGCAAAAGGAAACGTCTGAGAAATGGGGCTCGTTGACTGCCTGCCAACCTGCTACTGCGTAGTATTGTATATAAGGAATTGGACTTCTTGTTAAATTCCTGAGCACAGAAAACAGGAAAAGAAATAGAAAATATGAAACATTCATATACAGAGCAACTTCGAACAATTTCTTAACCCTTGTCAACATCGAAAATGATAAGCATGAAGAAGGGCATCTAGCAATTGATTTTTTAAAAAACATGCATCAAATAACTAGTGCAACATTGTCAGTTTGTCCGAACTCCAAACATATAAAAGACAACTGGAAGAAAGACAAAAAATGGAGCAAACCCAATTATACAGGACTTGAAAGAATAAACTGTGTTCTTGAAATGACGCATTCAATATGCTTGTTAAGCCTTGAAGTTGAACCAAATCAAGACCACACATCTATCCAAAATAGTGACATTTTTTAGCCAATACCTCTGTTATATGCTCCAGCTCAGATGTACTTGGATTGTTATCTTGGTTCTCAATGCTCCAGCAGAATTTTAGGCAAAGTTTCATTATGCTGTCTAGAATCCTTGAGACAGAGCCAATATCCAAGAAAGACTGTGAAATTAAAGCAGATAAATACCTGTTCATAAATGCAATAATGGGCTAGTGTTAAACGAGGGCCGACATGTAGAGAGAATAAGACCTTGATAACAGCATGAGTAGGGACACTGAAACAGTCAGAAACGAAAAGAAAATCATGCAGCCAACAAATAAGTCAAACTGTTAGCAATCATGCAGGTCATGCAGGGGAAGGCCAAGAGAATGTCGTGGATGTTAGTAACTTTGTCAGTTTGCAGGAGGGACCACCTAACCGTCCCCTATTGGTTTATAGTCGTAGGAAGAGGGGTAGTACAGCTGTGGCCAATAACTAATTGTACCTAGGTGGCAGCAGGTTGTTACGTGTGGGGAATATTAGACATATATAGAGCTGGAAATCTATGATGGGGTTTATCATCTTTCTTTTAAGAAATATCCTGTATTCGGCTGAGGCTTGGGAAGGGTTGCAGTGGCACCCTTGTTTCTCAATTATATCAATACAAATCAGTATTTCCTTTTATTCTCGTTCTTTGCATTTTCCCTTAGATCCTAAGTCTACCACAAACAGAACATATGAATCACAAGTTCATTTGTACTTCAGTTGCACATACTCATGATGGAAGCCCACAAGTTCAGTAAAGTCATGAGAATTTTGAATGCGTTCTTGCAAAAGATTCCACTGAGATTCTATCACGTCCACCTTCACGGAAGGGAAATAATCAGAAAAGTAACTGAGGCAACTCAATTAACTCAAATAAGAATGAGAATGAAAACAAAATGATGTAAAAACAGATAAAGTTCATATTCTTAACTTCTAAATTTCATTGAGAGCATTAAAGAATGAACCCTTATCAAAATCCTTTCCCACTCAGTCCCCGGGATAGAGCAGTGAAGTTCATAAAAAATATAGACAGCCTCACCTACCTGTATATAAAACTGAAGATTCCTGATCAAAAAAGCCATATGCTCTCTAACACGCCACATTGGTCTAAAACGCTGGCGCCGTTGCTGCAACACTGAGCAGTTTATACGGTCATGGCGACGCTTGGCAAAATCAGTGTGATCTTGATGCATCACTGAGGCCCAAGATTTCTCCAATTCCATTTGTGTTTGTTTGAGACGTAGCAAATACTGGAAAACCCTCAAGTACCTGAAGCACACTTAATGTTAGCATGTACAAAAAAGGCGGTAGAGAAAAAGCAGCAGTTCTGCTTCTAATACCATTAGTTTCAAGAAACCGTTTGTGTTTTCAATTATATCCGAAGATAAGTAAAAGCATCCCCATACATAAATGTCATTAGATTCTTACTTGGACAGAACCTCTGGAGTGAAAAACAACTGTAAGGGCCAGTCCACAGAGTACTCAAGCGCTATGCCATCCCAGCCATCAAGGGACATCTCTGAAGAAGCACTTGATAGTGTAGCACCTAAGTTTGCATCCACATATGCTGTGGCTTTAGGTTGATCCATTTGGGAGGAGTTAACCGATATCCCAAAAGAAGACATCCTAGCAGGCATCCCAAGGTAATTTGAAAAATCACCATCTTAAAACTGATAATAAAGCACAAGATTGCCAAAACTTTAAGCAAGGACTTCGATACCAACCGTAAGGACACTCTAGAGAAGTATTTATCTTCCTCACCGATTGTCTTTATTGCAGCCTGCATTTGGAGTAGATCAATATTTTTTATTTCATAAATAACAATGAACTTGGATTGAGCGGAAATGGGCATATCATGGTCAATATTATGGCCACCAGGGGCATGTTACATGCTAAACTTACTAGCTGAAATGGGACCAAGAGATCGGCTTCAGCAGTTGATTGACGAGGTGGTAAATGCATCAATTGTCGACTTTCCTCTAAAAAACACTGGCATATTAACAATAATCAAGCCCAATCAAAATTTATTTTTTGAGAAATAAATGAAAATTAGGCTCTATGCCATCTGCATATTCAGACTTCATTTAGAGAAAACCTACGCATAAAATATGTTAGATTGAAATCATCATTCGAAACCAAATAAAAGAATTCGGTTTGATATCACTTATGCAATATTCAATTATGCACAGAATCAATAGCCAGTGTTGTCGTCTTTTTGTTCTAGTGACAAATAAAAAAAAATCAATAATCACATCACATGGGTGAATTATCTCAAAAAGGACCCTCCCTTACTAGACTAGGCATGGACATGAGCAAAAATAATAAGCAAATACAAAGCTAACAAGGCATAATCATTACAATATAAGAAGCTGTAAGAACCTTATAAGACAGGCCCGTATTAGACATGTAAAACATGAAATCTGACCTTTTATCTATCTTTACCTGAAAGAAATCTCCTTTTGCTAGAAGAAAATAGTCTTTGAGTGCCTTTAGGTGACCATTCAAATCAGCTCGCACAACTACAAGCTGTACAAGCAGAAATTTCATAAATTAAAGGCTCTAATGGATAAGTAAACAAAATCTTCATGTGCAGCACCTGCCAAAGATGACTAGCTGCAATAGCCCGAATTGAGTCAACAGCACATTCAAATGATCTTTTGTGAAATTCAGATGCTTCCTGCAGAAAATATAGCAGAAGGAAACTCTATCAAGCAAATTGCTGCACAAGATTTGCTATATATGGTAAAACAGTTGGGAAATGGACCTTCAGGTCTTGAAGCATTGATTCAATCTTATCAGCCTCAGACTGTGGAAGTAGTTCTTCTCCAAGCAGATTTGCATCGGCAGAAGGCTCCTTCTGTAAAGGCAAGCGTATTGTAAACCCTTCAGTTTTGTGCGTACTTCTTCGTGCCTGTTGATTATATACAGGATCCTTGACCCAAAACGCAGGACTTGGATTCCTGAGTACTCTTATGGCCTTGCCAGCAAAAAGAATTGATTCAGCAACACGCATATGGACATACTCAGGCAGCATATCCTGCCAAACAGAACAATGAAGAATAAGGATAAGAATATCGACTGAGGCAGAACATAATCATATCAAAGCAGGGGTTAAAAGATACCAAAGAAATATGAAATCCCAAGTGCCAGTCAGTCAAAGAAGTATCTTCAGTAACCAAACGAGCCAATTTCTCCGTTATATCTGTACGAGATGAGCCGTGCTCCAAATCTTGGTCTTCTTGCCTGATGAACAATTTAACAAGCCAAATGTAGTCTTAAAAGTATGATGCATGATTAGGACAAAAGCCATGGAAAAGAGTGCAATTTCCGTAAGAAAAGGTAGACTAAATCAGAATAAAAATAGATGGGGAACAATAATTTTGCACATTCCACTGCAGCAGACCGTTAAGAAATAACATTGATAATGTTATGAGAGGAGGACTAGGATTACTTTCGAATAAAGAATTCACCATGCTGGTCTTGAAGAATCCCGTAAACCATCCATGAAGCAAGTTGATTATACATGACCTGATGCCCATGCCAAAGAAGCCTATCCTTTTGAAAAAGAAAAATTATATTAACACAAAACCGGTAGCAAATAAATCAAGATTTATAGTACTTTGCAAGCAAACACTTCCATTCCCAGTACTGGATGAAATGAGTCACAGATAAGGTAAAAAGAAAGCAAATACATACCTTTGGATGGATGTCTGCAACTCTGGAACACCGCAATGACAGCGTTTATGCAAGAGATTTAGAAGTTGTCCGCCACGAATATCATCGCGCTCAATTTCTAAAATAAGCTCGTATAGCGGAGGCAGAAGAACAAAAAACTGGAAGAGAGGTTATAACAAAAGATTTATTTTTTTTTCTCAGTAGCGATTAGAACAAAGAGAACAAAAAGAAAAATGAAGGTCCAAACCTTATTGAGGCCTTGGGTTAGGGTGTTGAGTATAGGAAGAGTATCAGACAGCAATTTCTGCTCAATTTGGAGCACAGCAGACCTATACACAGACAATATCTCAATAATGCCATTAGCAATGGCCCTACGATACACACTCGAGCTTCTCTTGTTCGACAGTTCCGCAATTCTCGTCAACGGCGACGCAGCCGTCGCATTTGCTGACCTTATCCAGCTCAAGTTGCGAGACTTGGCTGCGAAGCGATCGAGCTCTCTGTAGTAAAACCCTAAGGTCACAATCCTCTCAATAAGATCCCTACACAAAGAAATGGGCTTAGGTTAGCAAGACTAAAACCCTAGATGAAAACAGAAATGGAAATGCTAGGATTTTAAAAGTAACCTGTCGCTGGGTTCGAGAAAGGAGATGTCAGGAGCGAGCTTGAATGAGCGTTCGTCGGAGATAGGAGCGTCAGGGGATAAATTGACGCCGAGGGAGCTTTGGTGTTCCCGCTCGTCGATTATGAGATCTCCCGTGTAGCCCAACAATGACAGTAAAAGCTCCTGTAGCATTTTGTGCTCTCACGAATCTCAATGATTCATGGATCAAACCTTTCTACTTTCTTCTTTTCCCTCTGCTTCAAGAGTGGAATGGCGAGAACCTATATGAATTTGAAATTTGCGGGCTTTTCCAGTTATTAACTCTTCAAAGAGTTCGTCTTTTCCATCTTAAAATTATGTGTACAAATTATATATAAATGTTTATTTCACTGCAACTATTAATAAAAGGGAAAGTAAAAAAATCAATTTTATGAATACCATACCGGATTCGGTATCGAATTACGCTCTAGAATGAAACTGTACCGGTATCGATTAAATCAATGTTATGTGTTAGGCCACAATTCGCATTAAGCATGTTTTATTTCTTTATTTGGAGGTTTAGATTATTAAGTCCTATTTATTAGAATAATTTGGGATTTTAGTGCCGTACTTATTACGTGAAGGAATTTAGTTAAATTAGAGTTGTTATTGTTATTTTTATGGTGTTAGACTTTAAAAGAATAAGAAAATGTTAAATTAGGCCATAAAATAGTGTTAGGATAAATTAG
>JANZLX010000009.1:15719139-15731162 GCA_025531955.1 Erythroxylum orinocense | reverse complement strand
CCAACATTAGATTATTTATACATTGTCGTCCGTACACACACCTCCGATGTCTTACGTTAAGTGGCAATTCTTTGCCCGTAGGCTTGGAATGGAGGGTGTGATCCAAATTCCAAACCTTCAGGAAGCCAACCGGTGCAAGAAAATCACGGCACTTCTTAACATGGAGCAGGGCAAAAAAGGTAGATTTTTAGTAGAACTTTTTACGAAAAAAATCTGAAGGCAAGTGGTGAAGTGTAATGAACATATATGTTGCGGACCCTAGAAATATTTAACATACGACAGCATTATCTGCAAGTGAATTGGGTTGGAAGGTGAGTTTCAGTAATCCAAAAAACATGAGTTGAAGCGCATGGGGTTGGGGGAGGAGAGTCTTTGCGTACCTGCAAGAAGATGCAGCACCAGTTGAGGAGATCATTGCTACTGGAGGGAGAAAACAAGATGAGGAGCCCATGTTGGAGAGGGAGAGCACGTGCAATGAGTTCATTGACATTGGAGACTTGCACGTGCCCTGCTTCTCCAACGAGGAACTACTCACCCATCGAAGCAGGACTTGAGCAGGAGGAGGATATGCTATGTTGAAGGTGATTCATTTGTACTTATAGATGCAAATGGTGATGATACATGGCACACTCCTCTGAGTAACAGAGAGAGAGAGAGATGCAGAAACAAAGGAGGGGACACAGGACAGACAGGGACAGAAAGTTTGGTTTATTTAAAGCCAAGAAAAGGGTAATGAGTAAAAATTGATGGTGCGACCATCCCATACAATCATGGCGGTTGGGTTGTATAGAAATGCATTTGTTATATCTGAGGGAAGAATCACGCAAGGTCATGTCTGGCCTTAAATTCTCAAAATCCAAAAACCCTTTGTTCGTCTGTGGACTGTGATGAAAGAGGCCTGCATTTCCAACTACATTAACATTTGCCTTGCTATCAAATTCTAGCCTTTGGATCACGAACGCTCCATTCCATGACTTTATGGTCCCACAGAGGCCGAGGAGTGGGGTTGATTGAAAAAAAGAAATTATGGCATGGGAAGATAGAACCTTTGCTGGTGCAACTAGTTGACGAGAATAACATAAAGAGTGCACGTAGACGTAGGGTTTGCGTGTTGGTCCAGAGTTTTTGAGTATATGGAGAGTAAAGTGTGCGTGTTTCTTTGAAGAGTTTTGAAGTGCTGCTCCCTAGGAAGATATGATTCCCCTCTAAGGAATAGGCAACAGCTTTTCCCCCAGAATTTATGGTGGGTTTTCATCAAGTCCAGTAGGAAGTCGTGAGCCAAATGAACAGAGCTATTGGGTTGGAATGGAATGCTTGCGTAGTATAACACCAACGCTATGCTTCAACATTTATAGTACCTGTACTGTTGCTCGCCTGTGAACCAAAATCCAGTCATGATTTTGGAAACCGAACCATCCTGTTTATGTTACAGCAAATATAGGATGATTTGCACGGGAACTCTAAATAAGCATCTTATTGCCAATTGCCACAATCATTTGCAATTGATACAATTACTCGAAACTACTGCGTAACTGTAACTTGCAATTCAAAACTTTACATATCAAACATGAACTCACAAATGATATCTAAACTTGAACTTGGTCTGCGCATGCACAGGTCTTGGAATCAGGTTTGTAGAGATCATACAGCAATTACTTTTCAACTCCTTTGAAAAGCCCTCGAACTAATATGGGTTATAAATAACGTATACCATAACAAGTAATCACTGATTGACTCCAATCGGTGGAAACATTAATGGCTGGGTAAGGTCCAAGTGGGGTTGGTGAACTGAAACTCACCTCTAAAATTGGATGGGAAATGGGTTATGGACGTCATGGTTTTTGTCCTGTGGAGGAAGAACATAGATTCTGGCATGAGGTCATCATGAAATCTAGAGACATAAATGGTAGCGTGTGCACTCTGCTCTTTGATGGTATTGTAGTAAATGCGTTATTACACTCATATCTGTTCAAATAGTCAATGAAAACCTTCTACTCACTCATGCCTCCAAGAAGCTAAATTCTACTGCACTTGATGCATATATTTGACTCTGCCTCTGCCCCAGGAAGAAGGCATAGCAGAAACAAGATAATCCAAGGTAGTGACGACCCATAAAACAGGCTACAGGAATCATTTCACTTGCGTATCGAACCCAAATCAGGGGTATGTAAGTTTGTGTCAGAATCATATCGACAACGTTGAAGCAAGTTGCCAAATATGGAAGATAAAAGCGTCCAAAAGAAAGAAGTCGTCAATTGCTCATCTAAATGTAGATTTAGTTAGTACGGAGTAATTTGCAAAAGATCTCTGCGCATAATTTTCTTGCGTAAAATTATGCGATATTCAGATACCAGGGAAAATGTGTTATACATTACGTCTCAACTCATTTTGCTCATGAATAAGCTTGTACCTGCTTGCTACGAAGCAGACATTTAACGAGTAATAGCATTTACATTACGAGGAATCTTTGCGGTTCGAACTCAGAGCAGAACTACCAACTTTGGGTTGAAAAAATGGAAGATCATATTGATGATTGTCAATGCTTGTATTTGAAATTCACTTGAACCACATAGCGCATTCTAATCTGATCCACATTGTAGACTATATACTCGTTGTATAGTAATGAACCCTACAAAAACATTCAAACAAGATGTCAAAGAAACATCCAAGCCATCCCAACTATGTATTAACCACAATGTTAAAAGACAATTGTCAATTGAGGATTCTACCACAAGCATATGTTTATACCTTTAGGCCACGTTGCTTCTTCGGCTTCCCCAAGGGTACAAGAACACCATCCTCAAGTGTCTTGGCCTCCGAGAGAGCTGGTCCAGTTTCTCCAACTCCTTTTGTGCTGCAATAATTATGTCAAGTGAATCCACATCCAAACAAGTAAAAAACTATGTGCGCATCTGTTGTTGTAGAAAAATCAAAATTGCACACTATAGAAGGGAATAGGAGAGAAAAAGATTGTCCATGCAATGATCACCTCTCCACTGTGAAGACAATTGAACCACAACTTCTAATTGTAATTCAGTCTCCTAAGGTAGGGAAAGAAAGGGCGCATGGGGTCAAATTTCAAAAATAAAAATGTTAAGGTCTGTGGGTGCAGATAATCAAAATTACTGACGAGTGAGTGAAGACATTATCCTCGTGAATCTTGCATATTTAACACTCACAATGTTGTAGAAGAAGTAATACTAAGTCAATATAGCAACTAAAAAGCTGAAAGAAAATTTTCAACAAAATGCTGTTGAACAAACCTTTGTTTCCCATCAGGCAACCTATCAGCATCATATTTCGCATGCAGAAGTTCAGCCATGTCTCCAAGTGCAACCTAGAAAGTGCATGATTCAGAATTACAATGATAAAATGTAACTACAAAAAATGACAACCATACAAAGTAAAGTCACAGACAAAACATCAGAACACAGTAGAATAACTCAAGTTGCACTCAAAATGAAAGACACCATTTCATCGTTGGGAAAAACATTGATGTTACTCTGGAAAGATGCAGGCCAATCTTCACATACTAAGATGCAGTCCAAATATTCATCAGGATACTTACAACAAGAGCATGAAAATTTATGTCTAAGGTCTGGCTTGTCATACCACAAGGATTGATTGTATAGTTCATGTATACATAAGGAATTCTTTTCTCTTTCAATGGTCAGTATACGCTAGCATTGTGAAGTCTTTCAGCATAGGCATACCTCACATAACAGTAGCACCCCTGCAGGAGCAGCATTGCTTGCGTAGCAATAATTTGCACTTTTGGAGAACATATCAGCAAAGTAAACACCTTTTCCAAACATGTATCCTGTTACAGGTGCTTCAGGAGGAGCAATACGCAAACCTGGATAGATTCAAATCCAAAGTTGCAGTTTCTGGCTATTAATGCCACAAGCATAGCAAAATCATTAATTGAATGAATATATACCCCAGGCACTTGCACTAGTAGCATGCAAACATGAATATGCAAGTAACAAGAAAAATATGAACTTGTGAAATGACCTTGTGATAGAATGCCAGTCCAATTTGTAAGGCGAGAACCGTGCCATAAAAGCATTCTATTTCTTGTATCAGAGAACTGCTCATAAGATTTAAAGGTACCTTAATTACAATAAGTTGAAAATGCTTAACTACTTCATGAAACTAGGGAAATATTCTAAAGCCATTATCACCTTCCTGAACCGTTCATTTTCACCCTCTCTTGAGACTTTGAAAACTTGAACAATGTCAACAGTATATTGTGAATGTGTTTTGGCATGAGTATTCTGCAAATACCTTGCTACCTGACAACAGGTACAAAGTATAAATATTAAAATCAAAACTAAAGCCATGATACGATAACAAATTCCAGCATCATTCAATACATCTATTACAACACCAAAAGTGAGTTTTCCTTGCAGATAGCAGACTTCAAGCCTTAAGTTTCTTAAGAAGCTCCTATGCTCCAACAACATCCTCAACTTTCAACCCAACCTCCTTTTTCATAAAAATAATTGTTTCAAATTCTGAAACTTTTAATATAAGAAGAGGGTTTCAAAATTTACCAAACAGAACTCCTTAGAATCAAGTTCAACTGGTGAGAGCTCACAGTGTAGGCGACTGTAATGAGAATAGAGAGGATCATCCTGTGACAAGCAGAAACTTGAATTAGAACATCTAAGACACCAGTGGGCAAGAGGCAAACATGAGAGTCAGATAAGTAATAGGTACTCCATATAACCTTGAAAAACTTAATCTTTTGAAAAGCAGGACAATAAGAAATAGACAATTAAGAATTGTACTTCTCAAAAACAGGCATGCACAAACACTATATGCAAATCAGCTCCTGCAGACTGTTACTGGGAGAAAGGAAAAGCAGGGACTCAAAACATAATAAATTATCAATATGTGGTTCAGAAAGGCAGACAAAAGAGTATCTAGTTTAGAAAATTATTGATTGAAAGCAGTACTGGAACTTTAACTCCGGCATAGCATAACAAAACACGGTTCTTTCAGACAGAATTCATTCGCTATAACAAGTTTCAGCCAGTATCTTTTCATACCTAAGCAGAGCATTAGTTAAGCTAAGTGAGCTTTGATTTGAGAAACCCTTCGATTATCAGAGATATCCACGTTACACATGTCATCTAAAAAGGAGAGCAAAAAAGTATACCTGCAATCCAGGTTCATCCGCCAACAATCTTGTTGCTACTTCAATCTCCCCCAAGGCTTCAACCTTCAATTAGAACAAGGAATTCAGCACCATATCTCAAATTTTGAAACAAATATGTTCATTGCTGTACAAGATCCGGGCCACATAACTTTGGCCAATGAAGGCTTGCAAATAAACCTTACTAAACTTAATTTAAATTAACCAAAATATTATGTAATTGTAGAAAAGGAATCACCATCTCTAACTTGGACTTCAACTTTTGTGGAGTATCGATGACAAACTCGCCTGCCATAACACATTCATTATTAGTTGAGATCCTTTCCAGAACTGAAGATGCAAAGTTAGGGATGGAAACAGTAAGCAACTCACGCATCTTTTTAAATCCAAAGTCATGGGGAATAACCGTGTAAAATTCCCTGTAACAGATAACACCGACCAAAAATTAAAATTTCCCAAACTTCTCCTAAACAGCATTGCACTATCTTTAAGCTAAACGAACAGGGCAAATAGTAAAATCAGGATGATACCAGATCATATAACTATCCTTACCCACTTAATTGCTCAAGTTTCACTCTATTCGCTGTGCCAATTACCTCAGAAATCTTCTTTAAGACTTCATAGCCCTAGATACAAAGGTGCTCATTTGTGACTTAAAGCAAATAGCAACAGACAGAAAGCGCACACATCATAAGCAGCGTGATTGAAACACTCACCTTAGATATTGTTGACTTGCTTAGTTTCCCAAGTGGCAATTTATTTGCATTATAACCTATGCATGATGTATTACTGAAATAAGAAATTGTATAAATAAAAGAATATCTTAAGAAAGTGAATATATCAGAAAAAGAAAAGACCATGAGACAGAAGTACTTCAAAGATTTTTTGACCCCCACGTGGAATAATATAACCAACCTATTTCCATCATTTGCTGCTTCATCATGCTAACATTGCATATAAGAGATATGAATCTTGCAACACGTGGTTCAAGTTTTGTTTCCCGAGGTTGAATTGCCAAATTAGAGTTGCTCTTTTCTTCAACCTAATAAAACAATTGTCTTAGAAGCGTTTAATGGCAGTGTTGAAATCAAAATGGTAGCACATAAGACCAAACAACTGCACAGACAACCTCAGCAAGTTGGACAACTGTTTTGATAAAGTGTTACAAATATCAAGTTTCATTCTTAATAAACATCAACAAGAAATATTGCTATTAAGCAGGATTTCTTTTTATTTCCACATGACTACTTTACCTAAAAAGATATTTTCTTAAAGGAAAACAATGATGGTATATTTAAAAAAGCTACCTTGATGCAAGAAAATGCCCACAACACTGGGGTCTAAAGAGACGCGTTAAGCGAAAAGACAACTTACTGCTGTTTCTTTTTCACTGTAGTCCATTTCCAACCAGGCGTAGCACTTTGGGTAACATTTGAACTCCTTTCGATCAGACCAGTAGTTCTTTGTTTTGGCATAGAACTTCTGCTCAAACTCACAAATTGCGGTATCTCTTGAGTAGGGTCCAAATAATTTATCTTGACCTTTTACACCTACCCTACCCCATCTATTATACACCATATATCTGCCACCATCATCAGATTCTGCAAACAAGGTTCAATTAAATACTTGATGAACAATACCGATATCAACTGTCAATATGACATCATTACATATGGCTTTTAACATTACGCAACATCTCGGTACGTCAAGCGCCAAGATCACATCAGAACTTTTTTTTCCCCAGTTACCTTGATCGTAAACAGTTAATATAAGCATAATCAAAAGAATTCTTGTTTTATGTGGAATAAATCCCAATCTTCATATGCATTCTCACACTTAAGAATTGATGCAATTATTGTCTCACCTAGAAGTTGAATTACATAAAACTTGTTATTGTTATCCCCAACATTTGTTTGATTCAACATCGCGTCGTAGATATCATCACCCTGCGTACTAGAAAATAAATTTTAGCATAGAATGATGAGAGCAACTCAATAAACTGCTTATTCAATAAATGCTTTTTTCTAGTCTAAATTATGCACATTCTACAAAATGCAAGACTTGCCAGTTGCAAAACATGATATTCTGTCTTTATCTGATCAGGAAGGTATTGATCCAGCACCACAGAGCCCTTTTTGGTGGCAGTTACAATTTTCTCCTCTTTAACCTCCTTCTCCTCTTCTTTATCTGGAACACAGTCACAAATCCACTTTAAGTCCAACCCAGTGACTTGTTTAATCCACGTGAGAATTCGGTGCACTACCTTGAACAGCAATAAGATGGTGATCGTTGTCTCGAGCATCACAGCAAAGCCTCTCCAGTAGTTCTTTCTTAGAGCCAGCAGTAGAAACTCCCCGAAGCTTTGCTTCTTCGCGCAATTGTTTAACATTGAAGCCCATGTACTTCTCAACGGCCTTAATTTTCTCCGGTCGATCGGAGTTCCCATCCTGGGGGTCCCTTACTCGTTTCCGGTCACTGTCAACATCGAGTGCGCTCGCCGACCGTTTCTTCTCTTCCTCCATAGCCGACTCGAGCCGACGGACCAGTGAGGGCTTGGTTCCGGTGGTGTTGAGTCCTCGCTTGGCGAGTTCTGCTCGAAGCTCGTCAACTTTGAGGCATATCGCCATTTTCTAGTGTTAGTAGAAGGAAAGAACGGAGAGGCGAGGAGGGATTTTTAAAGAGAGAGTGCGAGGTAGGAAAAGCAAGAGTTTTTCAAACGTTGTCGTTCGAAGGCCTTGAGCTTCGCGAGTAAATAATACACAAAGGAAGCTTGCTTCGGAAGAAGTCAACTCTATGGTCATTGCTAAGGGTCAAAGTCAGATGAGAGTTTTGACTTTCATTGGCTTACGTCCGAAGCCATCGCTTTAAATAAGATATATTATTTGAAGTTATATTATTAGATTTTTTTTCGATTTTTAAATAGACACGATAAGTTAAATTGGTATCAAATCGTTGTAAAATTAATTAAAAATTAAATAAATTATAAAATATATATATTTATTGAATATTAATTGAATTTTATTTATAAAAATAAATTGATCAATTTTTAACAATAAATGTTATTAAAATAAATCAAATTAAAAAAATTAAAAATTGAACGGTATAATTAATCGATTCAAGATTTTTACGATTAAATCAATTAAATTGATTTAGTTTTTTAATCACTGAATTTTTTAATTATTTTTATAAGAAATTAATTATACAATTATTATTTAATAATTAGATTATTATTAGTAAATAAAAATTTATTATTAAAAGGGTGACACAACTCAAGTATGTTTATTTAAAAATTTATTATTAAAAAGGTGACACAACTCAATTATGTCTATTTTGTATTGTTAAGTACCTAAGGTTATGTTTGGTTGCATATAAAGTTTTTAATAAAATGAAATAAAATTATTTATAATAAAATATAATGTAATTAGATGTAATATTAAAAAAATATTATTTAAAAAGAATGAAAGAATTCATAATATAATATAATGAAATATTATTTAAACGAAAGATTTATAATATAATATAGTACAAAGTTGTTTATTATTTTACATTTCATCATAAATCTCCCAATTAAGAGGTTTTTTATTTTTAAAAATGAGATATAATATGAAACCTTCTTCTTTTATCTCATTTCATTTTATTATAAAATTTTCTTTCAAACGATAGAATAATATTATATTTCATTTCATTCTATTATAAAACCCTACTAAATATATCTTAATTGCGCATCAATTGCTGATCAAAGGGACGGTTTTTTAATTGAAAAATTGGGCAAAGGGTCCAATAATGTTTTTAACTGAAAACTAGCAATTTCAGAAGTGAGAAATAGGCAGTAGAAAAGAGCAACTGTGGCCATACTTACTGGTACAAGAAAACTTCTAAACCGCTGCCACGGCAAAGAGGAATTAGAATTACAAGATAGTCTTCAACAAATAGCAAACAATAAGACAAGAAGCACCTGCATCTATTTCTTGGCATATGTAATCAACATTTGATTTTGCTGTATCTTGAATCCCTGCAGTCCATGCATTGCAACCGTGGATTGCATCTCATCTCCATACTCCACAAACGCAATACCAGGCTTCGCTTCCACCATCCTCACCTCCTTGAAACCGGGGTACTGCTGGAAAAGCATTTGCAGCATCATTGGAGTTGTCTCATTTGGAAGATTTTGAATAAATAGTATGTTATTGGGCGGAGCTGGAGCCTCGGGGACCATGGATTTTGCACCACCTGGATAGGGTATTTGCGATAGCTGCACCAATTTAAGGAGAGAAAAAGGAGTCATTCTATCAAGAATCAAGAGCTCCGCTTGCAAACCAAGTAAACCGAACAGGAGTTACTATCCACCCATCTACTCCTACAGTGTTTCCTAAAGTGGGCTGCATCTTTATTCAGTAACAATACCTTCATCAAGCTTCACGGTTCAAGTACACAGACTTGTACCCCATTCTCTCATTGTTTCTGACCGACAAAATTTTAACATTTTGATAAAGCAATCCAGTAAGTAGTCGCTATCTACGTAGAACCTCCCCTAAGTACTTTTCATCCCCAAGGAAAGTGGACATTCATTGGTCAAGTGAACTAGCTGTTATTCTCTGCAACTTCAGGTTTCATCTAGCTCAAATCTAACAAATTTATGAGTTCTTTACATCTGATCAGCTACTACCTACTTCTAAACAGGTGAACAGATGAACTATAATTATCAAATCAGTTTACTGCAAATGGAGATTGCATATACAATAACTCATCCACTGGGATCCTAAACAAAGTATATTATAAGTCCAGAAAACCACAGTTATAAAAAAGCAAAAATAAGCTTACTGGTGGTGTTGAACCATATGCACCGGCATAGGCAGGATTAAGACCCATTCCTGCTTGATTAGCGTCATGCTGCTCCTTCTTCTTTTTCCCTGGAATATAAAAGAAAGATACACATCACTCGGGAGAATAGATCCAGCACACTCAATCCATAATGGTATGACAAAAACATTTCATCAATATTATTCCTTTTTACTGCAGAAACAATAGACAAAACTACATTTGAGGGCCACATTACATGGAATTGCAGTAGCTAGAGCATATACTACAGCCTACCCCTACTAAGCAAAATGCTACATAGTGATGAAACTTACAGGTCCATGTACAATTCTTTCCATATTTAGTTAAAATGCCAAAATGGCACAGTAAGAATCGACATGAAAATCTAATTTGGAGACAGTTTGGTGCACTAATTCCTAAGAGATCTAATTTGGTAAACCAAAAGATACCAACTTCTACGTCCAAATATGAACAAAAAATACATCAATCTAAACAAAATAACATTTGAATGCTGACATTACAAGGAATTGGAGTTGCCAGCATATGCTATAGCCTACCCATACTAGCAACAAGTTACATAATGATGAAACTTACAGGTCCAGGTACGATCTCTTCTACATATATTCAATCAAACTGCTAAATAACACAGTAAATATCAACACGAAAATCTAACTGGAGACAATTTGGTGCAGTAATGCTTACATCTACGTACAATGTGATAGCAGCAACTTTCTCCCCACACACAAACACATAAGAAGAGAAGCAGAGTGGTCATACCTTTTTCCTCATGCCTCTTTCTCTTCTCTCGAGGAACAAAAGTACCATCAGCTTTTGCTATGACATCTGATTTAGTTTTTGCGAATTGTATCCTCTGTGCAAATCACAACATGTTCAATCGACTCCAACCCACAGTTCATAGCTTATATTCACAATCTTTTTGAAAAGAGAAATAGCCTACCATGGGTTTATCATAGAAAGGGAAAGATTGCATTTGCCTCATAGCGTTAGTAGCGGACTGAACGTCCTCAAAAACAACCCAAGCTTGGCCTTTGTGCTTCAGGGTCTTGAATGCTAGTATTTCCACAATCTTCCCGAACTGTGAAAACACCGCGTTTAGCGATTTCTTCAATTCTGCATAAAAATTAAACACTTTCGAGTAAATATGAAACTGAACTGAAAGAAGAAAGAGAAGGAAAGACACAGGCAGCAATTACCGTCGATCTTGATTTTCTCGTTAAGATTGTTGATGTAAATAGTCATGTTGGGAGTGATTTCCGTCCCCGAATTCATGTTATTACTCTCCTCCATTTTTGCTTCTTCTTCTTGGCGCCAGCAACCACCAACAATTACAATCTTTTGTCAGAAAGGACTGAAACTAGTTGGTGCTGAACCGCACTACAATGCACAGACGGAGCTAAAAGGATTTTAATCTGAATCGGAGAGGAAGTTTAGGCTTGAAAACCTCAAAACGATTAAAACCCTAACAAAGCCCAGAGAGGGAAGAAGAAAGGCAGGCACATTGAGCCTAGTGGAGTCGATACTATGCAGATTTAGGCTCTTTGCCAAAATGAAAGGCCTCATTTTGGAGCCCTCGAGCTTCTATCAAGTTTGTCATCATTGTGAGTTTATTCATCCAGGCCCAAAATTGTGTAAGAATTTATTTACATTTTAGGAAAAATCTTCATTATTAAGTAAATATTATTTTATGAACAAATACTTAAGAGTAGCTTGTATATTTCAATGTTTTGGAGTTTTTTTAAAAATTCAATAAATTAAATTTTAAAAGTAATTGAATCATATATAATTAACATGCTCTTGTCTTATATTTTGAAAAGTGTTAAAGTCTCCGGTCCTATTTTGAAACTTTAGGTGATTATATACAACTTTATAGCTCATGAGAATGATGAACAAGTAAAAACATGATGAAAAAATCTCTTTTGGAGAGATATATGGTCATGTAGAGTTACATAACTATATCTTGACTTATACGATTGTGTGGATCAACCATGTAAATCTTTATAAAAGTGTGAATATCGAAGACATA
>JANZLX010000009.1:15639155-15649242 GCA_025531955.1 Erythroxylum orinocense | reverse complement strand
TAAAATAATTTAATTTAATTTTAAGTTTTATTTAATTTCTAATTATTATTAGTAATAAAAATATTTATTATTATTTAAAAAATAAAAATTCACAATAATTATAAAAGTTGAAATAAATAAAAATAATTAATTAAAAAAACTTTGAAAAAAAAATGGAAGGAAGGAGAAGTAGGAGGGAGGGAGTATGATTTAAATTTTTTTTGAAAATTTTGCAAAAAGTCCCCATGTTTTTTTAAATTTCCTATATCGGCTAATATTTGGTCGGTGTTTTGAATACTGACCGGAATTGTTGCTACCATCTAAAACGGGCCAGTACTAATCAGTATTTAAATATGGTACAACCAATCCTTTATTCGTACCAGTTTTAATCCGGTACAGTACGAACCGATATTCATAACCGTGCTAATTACATAAAGGATATTTCAATTTAAGAAAACAATTTGCTTTTATTTTTCTCCTTTTTCCCTCTTAAAAGTAAAACTTAACTTTTATGACATGTGAAGAAGCAAATTTTATTTATATACCCCGTTAATATTTTATTCTATGTGACAAGAAAATAAGCCAATCTAAGACATATACTCCAAAAAATTTTCGCCAACTAACCAAAATTTAAAAACAAAAAATAACGCAGTTTGTTTTTCTAGAACTTTCATGTTTTGTGTCGGGCAACCTAAACTTGACCCTTATTTAAGGAGTGAACTTATTTTGGAAAAGCTCTAGAACAACTCAAAGCTTGACCAAATCAGACCGAAGCCTGTTTATTTTTGGACCGGGCCAACTTCGAACTTCTACAGATAAATTTCTATTATCCGTTTAAATCTCCGGCTCTTTTGTTTTTTCTTTTATTTGATCAGGGTATGTACACGGCGGATTCAGTAATTAATCTCCTTGTTGATGAGAAAGCACCTCACAAGATGAAACAGCTGGTTCAAGGATTTAAAGTTGCTTCATACTCAAAGTCAAGGATCGAATCTCTGACCTTTGGTTAAGGGTAGATGAATCCCTTGTCACTCAACCACACCCCTTGAATTCCAACTCAATCTTTTAAAATAAATAAATTTTCATTAAGAAAAACATAGATTTTGTGCACTTCGAATCATATGGCAATTTTATCTTGATTCTTAAAAAGAAATTCATTTAACTTAACTTGATCAGTAATTAAATTGTACCCTCTGTTTTGAAACCGGACCGAACCGGCCGGTCCGACCGATGACCAGTCGATGGTCCGGTCCGGTTTAGCCTTCAAAATCGGTCATCAATTGATCCAGTCCGAACCGGCCAAAACTAGTCAAAACCTGTCAATTGACCGGTCGGATCGGTCCGGTCAGACCGGTCGGACAATTTATTTTTATTTTTTTATTTTTAAATATTTTTTAATATCATATATAATTAAATATAATTATTGTATAATTATTACGTCATACCGGTTCGATCGGTAGTTAAACTGGTCGAACCGATCAAACTGGTGACCAGTAAGGCCACCGATTCGATGATCGATTCGGATATCAAAACACTACCTGAAACTATATATAACTGTCAATCCAACCTAGTCAGTGCAAGCACACATACTTTAGCTTCCATCATGGTATCAAATTATCACTTCAAGAAAACATATTTAGTACAAAGCTACTAAACCAGTCTATTATCTGAAGTATCAGGTTAGTTGCACATGCTTTTTATCCTAGGTTTGAATATTACAGTTCATTCTAAACTTAAGTATCAGGGTGGAATTCCCCCAACTTTGATCGACCACCCTTAGTATTTCTCTACTGGAAGTGTTTCAAGGATTCTTTTAGGAGTGAGCAGATGGAAGCTATCAGATTTGGTGTTTGAGTTCCGTTGATTTGGATAACACTGGAAGTGTTTTTGTTTCTATTTTTGATTTCATTGGAAAGCATATAGCACGTTTTATTTAGTCATTCGGGAGTTTCCTTATTGTCAACTTCATTTTCTTCTGATTTGCCTAAGCACTTGCAGCTGTGGTAGGAGACGGGTTCATAGCCAAGGGAATAACATTTGAGAACGGGGCAGGTCCTAGTAAACACCAAGCCGTGGCCCTAAGAAGCGGCTCTGATCTCTCGGCATTCTACAAATGCAGCTTTGTAGGTTACCAAGACACTCTTTACGTCCATTCCTTGCGACAATTTTATCGTGAATGCGACATTTACGGCACAATCGATTTCATCTTCGGTAATGCAGCTGCAGTCTTCCAGAACTGCAGTTTATTTGCTCGCAAACCGAACCAGAACCAAAGGAATATATTCACTGCCCAAGGTAGAGATGACCCTAACCAGAACACCGGAATATCGATCCTAAACTCTAAAGTCGCCGCGGCCTCCGACTTAATTCCGGTTCAATCCTCTTTCCGCACGTATCTAGGTCGACCATGGAAGGAGTACTCCAGGACCGTTTTTATTCAGTGCAATATTGGCGATCTCATAAATCCTGTTGGGTGGTTGGAATGGAATGGCTCGTTCGCTTTGAGTACCCTTTACTATGGAGAGTATGAGAATACAGGCCCTGGTTCTAATACTAGTGCTCGAGTGACGTGGCCTGGTTTCAGGGTCATTAATAGTTTAGCTGAGGCTAGTCTGTTCTCTGTTGGGACATTTATTCAGGGGAAGGAGTGGCTGAATGCTACTGGTATTCCATACTCTCCGAACCTGAGTTGATATCTATTTTTTCTTATAAATTTTCCTCTGCAATTTGATCGAATAACGAGTTTTAGTAGTAATTATGTAATCAATTAATGGATATTTAGGTAAGAATATCTCCAACATATTGTGCTAGAATAGTAGTTTCCTGTTTTCCTTTTTGTCTTCAAAGTCTCTCAAGATTCGAACCTGACGAAGTGGATGAGGTACAATGGTATTTTCTTTCAATCCTTATGACGTCCATCGACGGAGGTTTAGAATTTTGGATCAGGGAAAGAGCAATTAATCCATGTTGTGGTAGACCCCAAAGTCACGGGAATGGCCCTGGAAGTCCACATGGGTGTAAACGGACTGGTCCTAGTCTGAAAATAATGGCAAAGTTATTGTCAGGCGACGGAAATCACGGGATGTAATCCATTAATGATGAAACTCGATTCCCTGAAGCTGAAGAGGATGAGATTAGATGAGATGGGTTATAATTGAAACGCAATGATATTGAAACTCTACTACCACATGCATCCGGCGCAACTTGCTCTAATCAGAATAGCCTGGATGGTTCTTCACGGGCGGTTAGAATTGAACCATTATTCTCACCGTTTTACTCCTGTTGCCCTGCCTCTTAATTTCATATATGTCACTGTCACTGTTGCCGGTTGGTCTTCATAGGGGGACGATGACAGCTGAAGGTCGTAATAATTTATCAACAACTCCAATCCATATTCCAAAGTTTTCTTCTTTCGGATATTGGATCGGTTGATTCTTATGCCTCATTTATTTCTATAAAATCTGTTAGAAGTCTTTATTATCTTTGCTTAATTCGTCTTCCACCTAACATTGTATTAGCTAATACAGTCGGTCCATTAACTTTTACTTAATTAGTCTCCAACATAATACCGTATTCGAGGTCTGTTACGATATTATCAGAAATAGTCAAGTCCTGTTGATTCAATAATGCTTATTCTGAACTTAAAATACAGGCATACAAATCCTTTGAAGTAACTGAATAGTTGATAAAACGTTTGGCCTGAGCACTTAAAATTTGGATTTGGACTTTGGAAGCGGAAAACTGAAACCGAGTCGCTATTTTGAGAATTAAATACGAGTGTTTGAAGAATGAAATTGACACCTGCTGATTTGAAATACATCTATGCAATGGCCTTTTAAAGCTAGCACAGCGCGAACCCCACACACTTGGTACGTGTCGTGTTTTTGGCAGTTCTCAACCAATAAGCAACTGAAGTGTCAGCTTTCTTATTCTCTCTTTTACAGAGAAGATGCACATGAAAGAGGGTGCTTCGCATGTGGGTAGATATCAGAAGAGCACATGATGGTATGAGAAAAATTAAACCAAAGTCCAAGAAATATCCCACAGGGATAGGGTCAAATCTGGGTCTATCACATTCTGAGCAGATGTCCAATTCTCGATACTACTTTACTAATTTTTTAAAAGACGAGTGCTTTATCCAAACTTCCATCGGCAGTTTGCACAATTATGTATGAGCACGTCCAACCCAGTTCAACAGACAAAGGTCTGCTTTTCTTCAATCTTTACCTGCTTTTTGTGTATCAACTGCTAACCGCTTGCTTTTATCAAGCACATGCTGTGTACTCATTGATGAGCAAAAGAAGGAAATCTTCCTGCTGCTTGCTTTGGACAGACAAATTAGTTTAACCATGATCAAGTGGTAGTGCGAGTTATTTAGTTTTAATTTATTAAATAATTTTTTAAAATAAGTCATTTGTGTGTTTTATATATAATAAAAGAAAAAGAATTGTGCAGCGCATATGTCTTAAATAAAGTTTCAATCACATGGAGAAATACCCTTGATGAGAATATCATTTTCTCAGCATGTTCTCTCATTTGTTTCTGGCAGAAAATACAATGGCGGTCATGCATTATAATACACATGGTAGTAGTCCAAAGGGTTTTTAGTTTAGCTGGTGTAAACTTGAAATCCGAGTGTGTAAGTTGACTGGTGGGTTGTTCTTGTAGACATTAACGTAGTTGATGTTTCTTAAGGTGATGGGTATCGTAGGAATTGGATGTTCACCTGTCAACCTAGCAACCTGCTTAAAAAAACCAAGTTATGTATATATTTAGAACTGTGTCCATGTATTGGTAGTTAGTTAGGTAGAAGGGATCTACCTGACTTTGAGGTTTTGGAGAACCGAGCAATGTAATATGGATTTCTATATACAAGTTCAACATGAAAGAACATTCTCCCATAAATATGTTTCTACACCTTTGCTTCATTATAAAAATGCAGTATATGGAGATATGAGAGGAAAGTTTCGGGTGAAAAACTAAACAACTAACAGAAGGGGGAGCTTCATGGGCTGAAATTGCTATCATCTGCATTAAGGATGAGAACACCGAAAAGTCCTTTGGCTTGTTCACGTTTCTTGATTCAAGAGCACCATATCCCAAGCTCTGCACCCTGCATGGGTCTTTACTGACTCGACGAAAGTCCAAGACTTTCTACATCCACCCCATGTTTGTGTTCTCCAACTTTCTCCAACAGTAATTTTGTGGTTCAGTACTAAACACGGTATTCATGCTTGTACGCTTTTGTCTGACACTGAAACTATCATCTGCTGTGCACACTCAAATTGATGTCTACTCTTACTCTGTTACTCCACGTTTAGTTCGAAAGTAATCGGACATATTTAAACTGTTCTACTCTTTTAGCAATACTTGTCCAAAAAGCAACGACGGCACCGTTCACCATCAGTTGGTACGTTTCAGAAGCTGGAATCTGACCCTTCACGACTTCTTCATTGTTGAAGTTTTCAAGCTTTGGGACTAGAGCAAGCATGTGACCATTCATTTGCTAATTTTGACATGAACCAAGAGTCTCAAACTCTTTAGCCAACATCGCCAAATTGGTATTATATACATAATCACTTTGTTTGAGATGAAAGTGAAATTACTGCCATGAGTCCATTTCGATTCAATAATTTATGGCGGAGTTAACACAAGCTTACAAATACGTTTCGCATGGAATTGTCCTTAGACAAATTCATAGGAATACAAATGTCAAAATATGGACAAGTATAAGCGTTCCTGTTTAAAGACTTAACAAGCGGTTATTAATTAAGCCTAAAGGTTATTTGTTTAAGGACTAAAAACCTTAAGAATTTAATTATTGCTGTGACAGAGCAGAAGGAAAAGAGGCAACTTTTCCCTTTATAAATACAGAGAAAGGGTAGTCTCTGTGCTTGCACTGCGGCTTTGCAGTTTGGTTGTTGGGTTGCTTTTGGTTTGTTACTCTCTGGGCAGACGACAATGGCTTTCTCTCATTCATCTTTAACACTTCAATTTCTTTTCCCTTTCTTTGCCGTTTGTTTGCTTCTCTGCCATGGCTTTCCTGCCCAGCACAAGAACAACCCATTTCATCGCCCCAACCACCATCGCTTCGCCAGTCACAACTACAGAGACGCTCTCACCAAATCAATCCTCTTCTTTGAAGGGCAGAGATCGGGCAAGCTACCTTCTAATCAGAGGATGACTTGGAGGAGAGACTCTGGTCTCTCAGATGGCTTAGCCATGCATGTAAAGATAACCTTTTTAGTTCCCTTTAGCACTGTTTTACTCATTTTGAGACGGGTTTGGCTTACGTGAGATTTTAAATGAAAATGCAGGTGGATTTGGTAGGAGGGTACTATGATGCGGGAGACAATGTGAAGTTTGGTTTCCCTATGGCCTTCACTACCACAATGCTGTCATGGAGTGTGATTGAGTTCGGTGGTTTGATGAAAGGTGAGTTGCAGAATGCTAGAAATGCCGTTCGTTGGGCTACCGATTACCTACTCAAAGCTACTGCCCATCCAGACACCATATACGTTCAGGTTAGCCCTTGTTTTAACACTGCGTTGTCTTCAAACTCAATTTGAGTTTTAGGCACTCAAAATATTTTGGCTTGTTTTACAGGTTGGTGATGCTAATAAGGACCACGCATGTTGGGAGAGGCCAGAAGACATGGATACTCCCAGGAGTGTTTTCAAGATAGACAAGAGCACTCCTGGTTCTGAGGTTGCCGCTGAAACCGCTGCTGCTCTTGCAGCTGCCTCCATGGTGTTTAAAAGATGTGACCCGTCTTACTCTAAGCTTCTAGTCAGCAGGGCTATTAGGGTAATTAAGTCACTAATCTGTTGCTCTTCTGTGATAATGTTTAGATTAAGCTATGGGTCTGAAAATGTACCTTTGTGCAGGTTTTCCAATTTGCAGATAAGTATAGGGGAGCATACAGCAATGGGTTGAAAAGGGTTGTTTGCCCATTCTACTGCGACTTCTCTGGATATCAGGTGAGATAACAGCTGATGAGCATTTTCAGTATGAACGAAAGGGCAAAGATTGGATTTCTTATAATAGTTGTCTCCAAACTTTTCAGGACGAATTGTTGTGGGGCGCAGCTTGGCTACATAAGGCCACCAAAAATCCAATTTACCTAAACTACATTCAAGTTAATGGTCAGACCCTTGGCGCAGCTGAGTCTGATAACACCTTTGGTTGGGATAACAAGCACGTTGGAGCTAGAATTCTTCTATCTAGGGTCTGATTTTTCTGTTTCTTTCTAATGTTCCTTTTTTCTTAAAAATATTATTCATTTGTCGATATAATCCTGACAATACCTTTTGAGTTCAGGAATTTCTTGTTCAGAAAGTGCAGTCTCTCCATGACTACAAAGGCCATGCAGATAATTTTATCTGTTCCCTTATACCTGGAGCTCCTTTCTCTTCAAGCCAATACACTCCAGGTCCCCACATTCCCTGTCTCAAGTCATTTCCATGTCCATACAAGTTTGTACTCCATTTTAACGGCTACTTTTTGGCATTTTCTTGCTTGATCGTCAGGTGGGCTTCTGTTCAAGATGAGTGACAGTAACATGCAATATGTGACCTCCACTTCATTCTTACTTGTAACCTATGCAAAATACTTGACATCCTCTCGAACAATTGTGAACTGCGGTGGAAGCGTTGTCACTCCAAAAAGGCTGCGAGCCATGGCCAAGAAACAGGTGGACTATCTGTTAGGAGACAACCCATTGAGAATGTCGTACATGGTCGGATATGGTCCAAGGTACCCACAAAGAATCCACCACAGGGCCGCATCTCTACCGTCCAAATCTGCCCATCCAGCAAAGATTCCATGCTCATCAGGATTCAATTACATGAACTCTCAATCACCAAATCCCAACATTCTTATGGGAGCTGTGGTGGGGGGGCCAGATCAGCATGATCACTTCCCAGATGAAAGATCTGATTATGAACAGTCAGAACCTGCGACTTACGTGAACGCCCCACTCGTAGGAGCTCTAGCTTATCTTGCTCACTCGTTTGGTCAACTCTAGAAAAACCTATCTGCCTATCATAGATCTCCAAGTCATTAGATTTTTCTTTACATTGTCTTCTAGTTTGTATGTTGTAAAGTTAAGTGACTCCTCCAGTTGTTTATTGGGTGGAGGACCAATGCTCGAGCCCCAAACCTTGAAGCGTATTTGGTCAACGGACATGTATTCTTATTATTAGCAGGCAATGGTAGGTATGAGTGCAAGTGTCGTCGCAGGAATGGTGTTGGGATATGTAAAAGAGAAGCCAATACGGCTCAAGTAGTATTAGAATAGCCGTTGGGCTTCCTTTCATGTATGTGTTGTCCATCTTGGAATTCGTAATATGTCGAGTAGTGTTTAACTCGAAACAACTGTGCCTCTTTCTAGTTCTCTGTTCATGTGGTTTGGACCACTTACTGGAAGAGCATTAATTACGCTACAGGATGTCCTGTCATTGAAACTACCAACTAACCATTAACTAGCTCTCATTGGTTAGATTCCTAATTATTATGGTATTACCGATTTACCGTTGAAGCCAGGGAACAAGTGGTTGACCGTTGAAAGTGAAGGACTAAGAAAAAGGTACTGCAGAAAACACAAGAGCTCTGACGTGGGTTGCAGACTGTCAGAAGGCTGATAGTATTGCACTATGCTCTTCTGTACACTCGTGATGTAAAAAGAAAACTCTTGGTTCAGTGAGACGCAAGATCCTTTGTTCTGATTTTTGGTGTGCCTGTTTCGGTGCAATTTCCGTTGTCTACTTTTTATAGACTTAAATGGATGGATTTTTTTTTATAACAGGGAAAAAAAACTAGGACAATTTAAGGAACAAAACGGGAAAAACAGCGCTCCGATAAATTCTCTAACAGAATTTGGTGGCACCCGATGGATGTTGTCTCGAAATATGTGACTCCCGTGCCCAGCTGACTGGCATAATTGACAAGCCAGTCAGCACATCTGTTGTTCTCTCTATAAACCTGTCGATGAACAACAGTCCAGTTTTTGGTAAGAAGCAGATGGATACTTTGAACAATGGGGTTGAGTGTGCGGGATCGACGGTCCGAGGAGGAGAGGATGTCGAACACAGCTTTAGAATCAATCTCCAGTTCCAACCGACAAAAACCCTGATCCCAGGCTAACGTCAGCCCAGTGAAAACCCCCCAGAGCTCCGCTGTCATCGCTGTGCACCATCCAAGCTTCTGAGTGAAGCCCCCGAGTCATTGCCCGTCGCTGTCCCGGAAAAATCCTCCAGTAGTAGCCGCCACCAAAGAACGCTTGCTGGTACCATCGGTATTAAGCTTGACCCATCCGGAAGGAGGTGGCCACCACCCGAGCAGTCGTTCCTGACGCACGTGGTACCCGACAATACCAGCGCGCTCATGCCAACCCGCCGAGGCTTGAAGCTGACCTACATAAGACAAAATAATAGACCAAGATGAGGAAAGCCATGTAAAATTAGTTTCAAAGAGGGCCTGATTCCTCCAATGCCAAAGGAACCAAAAGGTGATGTCAAAAAGGGTCGGCCAAGCGTGACCGCGGAGGTGACGGCCAGGGTGGAGGTTGCGAAGAATCCAATCCCTAAGTGGAGCAGTGAAGAAATCAGCGGGAACAAGGTGTGAAGGGAAGGCGCTCCAGACTTGGTGGGCCTTAGAGCAGTCCCGCACAACATGCAGGAGTATTCCTCCAGACCACAGTTATAGAGTTATAACATACTAATAGGAACATGTCAGTTATAATGGCATGTTTGATGTTTTAGTTGAGGAAAGTGCCCGTCTTAGAAGAATCAGACATTGCATTCCCACTCATTGTATCGGTTCACGTTCCAAGCTAACTTTTCTTTTCTTTTTTCTGTGCATTACGTAATTTTTTATTAACTTCTAACTACTTATTACGTTATTATTTACGTAGAGTGTCACTAATTATTTTCTCTGCCATGTGTTAAAAATATTATATCAATCAAAATAAAGGGCAAATTTAACAATTTTAATTTTAATTTTTCACAAAATATTAATTTTCTTATTAAATTTTTAAGTATAAAATTTTTTATTCTGCTAAAATCATTTTAAAATCAGTATTATTTAACTTTATTCTTTTTTTTTAAAC
>JANZLX010000009.1:15601459-15616801 GCA_025531955.1 Erythroxylum orinocense | reverse complement strand
TCTGTATTTGCTTTCTGGGAAACGCCTGCCTTCTTTAACCGGTGGAACATAACAAATCATCAAGTATGTATGATTTTTGTTTTTCCACGCATATACAATCGATCCTATGGTATATGATCTGTCCATATTATCCTCACAGGATTTATGAAGGGGGGTCTTCATTTTCATGTGTACTTGAAGGTATCTTTTATGTTTTTCTTGAACAGGGTTAGGCAGGCATGAGCATAGGATTTAAGGAACATAGCCACATGTTCCTTTATTCTTGTTTTTACGGGAACGTGAGTATGTGTGAACGTAATTGGAGAATAAATTATATGACGTAAAACAAATAGCAAAGTAACAATCCTGTGCATTGTTAGGTAACAAAGCGATGGAGAATTAAGACTCGATGCTCATGTTTGATGCGTCTTTAATGGGACGTCATCACCTGTGCTATTTATTCTGTTCTAAGTTCATTTCAGCCATATATTTGTATAGATCTCACATAAATATATGACTGAGATAAACTGAAGCAAAGTTAAAATAGGGTAGGTGGTGTAGGTGATTTCAAGCCCTTTAACGGTGACTATTCTTTACTCTCCAAAGACTAGAAGAGACTTAAGTATTTATCAAAACTTAACTTTTAGTTGATGAGGGGTATTTTTTCTTAATTTTGGCAGATAATTTATAACTGCAAGATAACAATGTCACTTAATTGTATAAGTCATGAATAGAATTGGGTTAGATTGAATTTAATTGAAGTTCATTTTAGTATTTCAATTTTTTAAATTAAAATTTGATTCATTATAAATGTAGTAAATTTAATCTCTCTTTATAAAATTATATTTCTTTGATGATTATACACAAAAAATTATTTATTAAAATAAATATATATCTATTTTTACATAAAATGAAGTTTATTATAATAAATATGCAAAATATTATTTCTAATTATAATAAAATTATTTATAAAAATAATTATAAAATTCATATTTTAGGAAGATCTAAATAATCTAATATTATATGAATATCAATTTGAATGAAAGAAGTCAAAACTAAGATGTTGAAAGTAGGGTGTATTTTATTAATTTGCAGAGGTAAATTGTTACACAATGTATATTATACTTATAGCACTAATTGAGATAAGATGAATAATTAGTTCAATATAAACTAAATAATAAGATAGGATATGATGTTTTTTAAAATAAAATAAGTAAAGCAAGTCGAAAAGATCAACTTACCTAATGCACAAAGCTTCGTGGGAATCTAGGTAGGATCATAACGTACACAATATTTCTTTTATAATTTTACAAAAAAATTATTTTCGTGACTTAAATATGTGATCTTATAATTACAAACAACTCCAAGATTACCTAGTGTAGTTAGAATTGAAAAAATGCGAAAGATGGATTGCTATCACAATCAGTTTAAAATAAATATTAGATTACAGTTGAAAATTAAAGACACACTAAATTAGTTATAATTCTTAGATTTTTAAAATTATTTTTTAAACTTACAAAAAATACATGTTATTTCTTTAAATTTACAATCTTTAATTTCTATTTATCAAATAAATTAACTCAAATAATTTTCATACTTAGCTTCATTAGCATTATGATCTAAAACATAAATATGGGGTACAAGTCCCAAAATTTTCAACTTAAGATAGTAATATAGAAAATAAAAAATAAAAAAGTAGACAATTTTACATATTTAAATTATAACAAATGTTTTAAAAATTAGACTAGAAATAAATAGGCAAACAATTGTTAGTCTATCATAAAATTAATATAATATAAATATTGAATAAAATTGAAGAAATTAAAATATGATTAAATAAAGAGATTAGTTTTACTTATTGAAAGATTAAAATTTTGTTGGAAATAGAGATTAACAAATAAAAAATTTGTTTATTCTAATTTATAAATCTCAGTTAGATTACAAAAATTAATTTATAAATTAGTCAGTTTTGTATAATAAAAATTATTAGAGAGCGAGTTTTACAATAATTTGTAAAGTTTTTTTTGTGACCATAATGTAATAGGTTTAAGTTACGGAAAATTCATCGGGGTAAACTTCTGAATTAATTTAACAATTTTATAAATAAATTGAATGAATCAAATTAATTTTTAATCATTGATTATAAAAACAAATTATTTAACCTGACGAAGTAAACAACAAACAATCGAATGAATACAGTGAAAGAAAGTTGGACTGATTGGGATTTATAACGAAATTAGATTGATCCTGAATCTTGTTTGGAATGCCAAATTTTGCGGGATCGCCCCGGAAATTTATTTGTCACCGATCACCATGTTCTATAGTGATTCAATTAGGCCAAACTTAGACCAACTACCAAGCAGTTGCAATATATGCATTTATTTGACATTAAATTGATTGCAAAAGTTCGTATCTATATCTCCGAAACTTATTTTGTATTTTAGTTTTGATATTTCATCAACTGAGGATTTATCATTTACTTTATTTAACTTATTTGTTAATGATAAAAAATTTAAAGAAATAGTAAAAATCTTAAACCTTCTGGTTCGATTTTAAACTTTTTTATTTAATTTATTTTAATCATATTTAAAATTTTTTAATTTTATTTAATTTTTAGTTAATTTTATAACGGTATAATTGAACTTTTTAAATCTTAAATTTTTTTGCCTAATTTTTAAAATATTAGTTTTCATTTTTAATAGATATTAATATTCAAATTTATTAAATCATTCAAATCAAATCAAACCAAATTTATTTATTTTTGTTAACGTAGAATAATGTTTTAGTTAGTTTAGTTTGGTTTAAATAAAGAAGCAGCGAATTAGTTTGTAATTTTAGTAAAAAAGAAGAAAAAAGCGTGAATCAACGTTATGAACCATAAAATTGACTCAAATCACACCCATTCATTGTGTACTGTTACAGAGACAGGGAGTGATCTTGTCAACGCTTGTTTGCTGTAGTCGCACTAACCAGTCGGATCCTGGCCGAGACCGCAGCAAGGTGTTCTGGTTTCGATTTTAAATATTTTAATGTATTTTATAATAATTTGATGATAAATGAGTTTTTTCTAAAAAGAACAAAATTATCTTAATTTGTTATATAAGTTTATAATATAACTTGACAAAATTAACGATTGAAAGTATGAAAACGGGAAAACGAATAATTAAAACAAGGATATTTTGAAACATTGCATAGTAAATACTAGAAAATATGAAATATCTTTAAAGGAATGAGGCAATTTTATGTGATTTTGTGTGGCCTTGGCTAAAACAGACAGCTTCCTCTCTCTAGATTATCTCTTCCTCTCGCTCGTTCAAAATCCGTTCCTCTTTATATTCGTCTCTACAATTCCAAAACCTTCAAAAATTGCCTCATTACTTATTCGATTCAGTTGGAATCTCCCCGAACAGTACACTCCTCTCTTTCTTATACAGGTTTCTCCTCTTTGTCTCTGGTTTGAGCCAGTGAAAAGGTGTTGATGGGTGTTAACTGAGGTCTGTTTTGGTTGTGTTTCTCTTGGTTTTAACTTTTTTGGAGTTTAATTCAATGAGATTGCTCTTCTCCGATGCTTCCTCGTAGAAATCATGGCTCTTACGTATCCGTTCTCCGGTAAGCCGGCTTCTATTGCTCTAGATTATTTTTATTTTTATTTTTATTTGAATTTCGTTCTGCTGTTGGTTTAGAAACCCTAAGTTAATCAGAGACCGAGTAATGTCTTGTGTGTTTTGTTTGGGTAGCAGAAAAGAAAAGAGAAAAAACTAAATGCTGTTTTGAGTAGGAGCATCTCATTTTTTGAATCCCGAAATTTGTATAACGCAGTTAGATTAGCTCAATTCTAACGTTTCTTTTACTGGACTCCAATTTATGAGACTTGCGCTTAAATTGTTTATGTACTTTGAGTAATATTTGTGGTTAAACGTCGTAGTGTCTGTGGAATGCGTGAGCGTATGTAAGTTATCGCAAGGAGATGGTGGCGGGAGATATGACTGTAATGCTTTATCATGTGCGTGGAAAGCTCCTAGAGTCTTGACTGGTCTTCTTGCTAGTACAGCTCATCCTACTCATTCTACACCCTTGGTGTGTGTGCTAAGTAGAAGAAGGAACGGTTTCAATCATGTAAGACGTGTTCTGTTCTTGTAATTTATTGTTTTGTGGTTAATTAAGAAGTGCATTAAATTACTGAAGCCATGCCCATATAATTTATTTAGGATGATGGGAGGAAATATCTTAAATTATGAAGATTAAATGGTGAGAAAGGAAGAATGATTTGATATTGTTCTTAAATTTGTGAAGGTGGCCTTCTTGGATAGTGGAAACGGAAGAAAGAAAGTTGTGTGAAAGAGAAATTAAAGATTGAAGGAAAAAGTTAAAAGGGCTTTATTGGTGGTATGGAAGTTGTGATTACTTCTGGGTGATCTTTATTCCGTTAATTATTCATATCTCTTTAATATCTAATAATTTATTAACACTAAAGAGCAGCTATTTTTAGGAATTTTTTGTACTTGTAATTCCATGTAAAACAACCTTGCATAACATAAAGTCTAAAACAAATAAATTTGTTTGCTGAATTCTTTTTGTGATGAATTGGAGTATATCATAGTTTAATTTCCAATAATTAGCTGTTTACATCATATAACTGATTTTTATTTCTAAGTACAAGTTCATGATTTTTTATTGATACATCTATATTTTATGCTGTTACCAGAGATGTGAAGCCTTTCACGCAGGGGGTTCTTTCTCCAATGATCCTAGCTCTGCATTTTCTAAGAGACTTCTCAATTCAAAATGGTTTGATGTTGATGATAAAAGATGGCAACTCTGTTCTTTGTCCAATTCTTCAGAATCAATCCCAGAGACTTCTCCTGAAAAGTTGTGGGAGGTAAGTTGCACTGTTCTCGCTCTTGGTACCCTTACCAAGATCTTATAGCTATTCCTGAAATAGGATTGGTTTATCAAAAGCTTTGGATGACATTATTTACTGTGGATGCATCAGGACCTGAAGCCCAATATTTTGTACCTTTCACCCAAACAATTGGATTTGGTGCACAATGCTCTAAAGGCAAGCATTCTGCTCTAGCTTTGTCAGTTTTTGCAAGTGCATGATAATTAAGTACTTGAAACATCTCATTATTCTCACAGTTAGCTTTTGAGGCCCATGATGGTCAAAAAAGACGCAGTGGAGAACCATTCATCATTCATCCTGTTGAAGTTGCACGGATTCTTGGGGAACATGTGAGTTAAACACAGAGCCCCTGGTTTATATACGCAATCTACTGCATATTATTATCCCTGAGTGTCACTACATGTTCTTATAGGAATTGGATTGGGAGTCAGTTGCTGCTGGATTGCTGCATGACACTGTTGAGGATACAAATGTTGTTACATTCGAAAGAATAGAGGAAGAATTTGGTCCAGTTGTGCGTCATATTGTAGAGGGAGAGACTAAGGTATTTTGTCTAGAATTTGCATATTGATGTTACACCTGGATTGAGCAAAGTGTTCATAGCGATATAAGCACAATTTAATTTGAACCCTTTATTTTGGCTAAGGTGTCAAAGCTGGGGAAATTAAAATGTAAGGATGAAACCAATTCAGTACAAGATGTTAAAGCTGATGACCTCCGCCAGATGTTTCTTGCCATGACAGAGGAGGTGATTTACCTTTGACAATATCTACATCTTCTTGTGTAAATATGGTTAAAGCATTTATGTAATTAAATTGCTGCTCTTTCAGGTTCGTGTTATTATTGTCAAGTTAGCTGATAGATTGCACAACATGCGCACTCTTTCGCATATGCCCCCACATAAGCAGGTACGCTGTTAATCTTAAATTGTGTTGCTTGTGCTTATTTATCATTAGGCAAAGAATTAAACTTTCATATGCAGTCAAGCATTGCAACGGAGACGCTTCATGTCTTTGCTCCTCTTGCAAAATTGTTGGGGATGTATCAAATTAAGGTATTTGCTTTGAGAAAAAGTACTTTGCCCCAGTTTGAGTTTTTAAGTTTTGATATCATTGGTGTTGAAATAGGAATGGGTGGGTTCAAACTTCTAATATTTCAGGAATCTTGGTGAACTCTTTGATTATCTTTGTTTAGTCAAATGCACTTGCAACCTAATTGCTTATGGAAACTTAACTTCGTTCTCCTTAATAAACTTCATTCGCATTTATAAATGCTTAAGATGCCACTTTGTTCTACCTGATATGCTAAGTGCTTAGGGTGTTTTTTAAGGGTAATATAACGTTTAATCTTCCACTTATTACTCTTCCTAATGCATTTTTCTTGCTTTAATTTTTGAAGTTTGGATTTTGTAGTACGAAATAAAATCAATTATACCTTTTCCATGAATAAATAAAAAATAAAAATTCTGTGGCCTAGGAATATAAATATAATTTTTAATGGAGTTGACAGTAATGAATTTATTCTATATTTAAAACATGACTTCAATTAAAAAAATTAAAAAGAACTCTAAAAAATCATAATAATTTGGAATATAAATTATGCTTGGACTGATTTTTCCATCACCATCATTTTCTGCAGTCTGAACTTGAGAATTTGTCCTTCATGTACACAAATGCGGAAGATTATGCTAAGGTCAATAGAAGAGTGGCAGACCTCTCCAAAGAACATGAGAAAGAACTTGAGGAGGTATTATGATCTTTTCTCATGCTACCTTTACGCAGAGCTTGCATCACTGTCTTCATTATTTTAATTGTTTTCTTTAGTGTTGAGGCATGGAAACGTCTTGTTTTCTGGTTTTAATGGAATCTTGCATGTGGTAATTTTCATTCATTGACTTTTTGAAATTTCTTTCAATCAGGCTAAAAAAATTTTGACAATGAAGATTGAGGAAGATCAGTTCCTAGACCTTGTGACAATGAAAACTGAAGTCCACTCTGTTTGCAAGGAGCCATACAGGTGAATCCATGGACATAACGTATTGCTTAGGATGTTAGTTGCATCATCTTAGGCAACAAGTTTTGGATCATTACCTCGGATTGCCCTGTGCCTCTTAGATGTTTTAAATGCTAGGAAATGCCTTCACCTATCATACAATTTTACTGAAAGAGTTTAATTGTGAATTTCTGTTATTTGCTTACAGTATTTACAAAGCTGTGCTCAAATCAAAATGTTCTATCAACGAGGTTAACCAAATTGCACAGGTTAGTCTCATGAACAAACATGAACCATCTCGGGAAGCATTCCTGGTTTTAGATGTGCTTGCATGACATGTTTGCCTTTTGCCTTTTTATTTTTTATATGAAAATCAGTTGCGTATTATCATAAAGCCAAAGCAGTGTGTTGGAATTGGGCCCTTGTGCAGTCCTCAACAGGTAAATCCCTCTTTATTTCCTGAGGAACTGTGTTTGGTGTTGCCCCTATGTTCATGATTCAAGATAGCTTTATTTCCTTGTTATGTGCTATGCAGATATGCTATCATGTTCTAGGATTAATCCATGAGATTTGGACCCCTATCCCACGAGCGGTGTGTATTGTCTCCTCAAGTTGTTTTTCTTATTTATTTGTTATTAAGAAGGAGATAATGCTGTTGTGGGAGATTGTTGTATGTTCAACGATTTCTTTGTTTCAATTCTGGTAACAGATGAAGGACTATATTGCCACCCCAAAGCCTAATGGCTATCAAAGTCTCCACACAATTGTAATTCCATTTCTTTATGAGAGCATGTTCCGCTTGGAAGTTCAGGTATTGAATTTTTTTTTTTTGGGACTACCCGACCCATCTCTTGCTTTTCTTCTTTTTCTTTCTCTTTTTGTTCCTGCTTCAATACTCTTAAGCGTGAAAATTTTAATAGAATTTATATTGGCTATGAAGCTATTCCTTACCTTATACACTTTCATGTACTTCTTTCTTGGTTATGATGCATTATATCTGACAGATAAGAACTGAAGAGATGGATCTGATAGCTGAGAGAGGCATAGCTGCTCATTATAGTGGGAGAGTGTTTATTACTGGTTTAGTTGGCCATGCAATGCCTAACAGTCGAAATTCAAGAGGGAAGACTGTCTCGCTTAACAATGCAAACATTGCACTTAGGGTATTTTGACCTGGTTCTTCATAACATATCAATACTTACCATGCAACTTGCTATAGAGATTGCTTTAAAATTTGCTGACTTTGTTGATAATTCTTCAGATTGGATGGCTCAATGCAATTAGAGAATGGCAAGAAGAGTTTGTTGGCAATATGACCTCTAGAGAATTTGTTGATACTATAACCAGAGATCTGTTAGGTAGCCGTGTATTTGTTTTCACCCCGAGGGGAGAGGTCAGTTGGTTGATGACTTCATTTATTTCTTTTCGTTGCTATAAAAGGCTAATATCATCTCTAAACATTATCAAGCTAAAAAATGTGATGTTCATTGATATTGTCCTGCAGATAAAAAATCTTCCACGAGGTGCAACAGTAATTGATTATGCTTATATGATACACACTGAAATTGGTAACAAGATGGTTGCTGCCAAGGTATTTTTTCTAAGTTGTGCTTTAGATAATTTGCCGGGTACCTAAAAGAAGAGAGAGAGATGTGGGGGGAAGTTGGCTTAGAATATTCTCAAATCTGTATAATTCTCTTTCTAATTTGCAGGTGAATGGTAATCTAGTTTCTCCTACTCATGTACTTGCTAATGCAGAAGTTGTGGAGATACTTACCTACAATGTTGGTACTTATGAACCCTGTTAGATTTCTGTAGTTCACTATTATGTGATATAACTATTATTTTGTCACTAGAAATTCACAAGATATTTGTCTTATTTCCCCAGGCACTCTCTAGTAAATCAGCTTTTCAGAGGCATAAGCAGTGGTTGCAGCATGCTAAAACACGTAGTGCAAGACACAAAATTATGAAAGTGAGTTTAATGTGCTGAAGATCTTATTTTCTTTTGATTTTATGGTTGTTCGTGTTAGATGAAAAAGAAATTAATCATTTGTTTCAGTTCTTAAGAGAGCAAGCTGCACTGTGTGCTGCTGAGATAACCATGGAAAAAGTAAGTGACTTCATTGCTGATTCTGAAGAGGAGAGTGAGGTGGAGGAATTACTAGATAATGCAACGCAGACCAAACCTTTGTTGGAGAAAATTTTCATGAAGGTTGTGGAAAGTTCTTCTCAAGGGAAATGTTATGAGGATTTCTTGGACGAAAAAAATGGAAGCCCTTGGGTGCCCAAGATCAATGGTAAACATAACAAGCATTTGCAGAAGATAAGTTTGGAGACAACGGAGGAGTTACAGGGAAATGGTGTTGCCAAGATGGTACAAGCCAAGATTCCTATGTACAAGGAAGTTTTGCCCGGCTTGGAAAGTTGGCAGGCTGGCAAGGTTGCTTCTTGGCACAGTCTTGAAGGGCACTCCGTCCAGTGGTTTTGCGTGGTCTGCATAGATCGAAGAGGTAATATTTCTGTCATTCGAGGAAGCTTTTTTTGCATGGTCCAATTTCAGGCAGTTAATCTTGTTATTGTTTTTGCTGGTCCTTAATGGTTATTTGATAACATATAAAAATGGCTTCAGGCATGATGGCTGAGCTTACCACGGTATTGGCAGCTGTAGGTATCGGTATTTGTTCTTGTGTGGTAAGTGGCCTAAAATATTAAATCATATAATTTAATGCACTATGGCTGCTTTCCTTTGTTGATGTTGTAATTTGTTTTCATGACTAGGCTGAGATTGATAGGGGAAGGGGAATAGCGGTGATTTTATTTCAAATAGAAGGGAACCTTGAGAATTTGGTACGTTATGCTGTACGACCATTTCACCTACTTCTTGTTCAACATTTTTCCATATCCTCGGTCTCGTCTTCTTTTCTCTTTTGCATGAGAGTAATATTTCTGACACGTTTTCCTTTCCCCCCCTTTTAGGTTAAGGCTTGCTCAAGTGTGGATCTAATTCTCGGTGTACTCGGATGGTCTACGGGTTGCAGCTTGCCAGGCTCTGTTGAAAAGCACCAACCTGTTTGATGTCAAGTGCATAATGAACACAGTATCTGGAAATAGTTCACCAAGGTGTTGCAATTTGCAAACTTGGGTTAGCAATTTTGCCCCCTGAAATTTAGCATACATATGGTATCTTACATTTTATATAGGTAAATAGTTGATCTATTTGTTGGACAAATGCGACAATAAAGTAGCAGCACCGACCAGTTCGTTAGGTCTGCCTTTGGGGATGTATATACGGAGAAATGAGTGATAGTTAAAAACTAGTATTACACATGGAAATGATACTTTTGAAAGGAGGATCCTCAGAATTTTTGTTATAGACCAGAACTTTTACATATATCTCGAATTGCTTTCACTCATTTCACCTGATTATCTGTTAACAGCATTTTTTACTTCCGGAGACATGGATTGGAAGTTCTGGTTCCTTCAACTACTAATTGAAGTCTAAACACATAATCAAAACTTAAATATCTCCTTGAAATGATTGATCGTTCTCAATTCTCTATAGCTCATTAGACAATGAAGGTTCGCGGTAAAAGAGGTAGTGTGATAAAGCACCACCATGAGTGAACAGTAGTAGCAGTAGGACCAATACCCCTAGCATCAGGGACGACCAAAATCTCCTATTCCTTGAGTGGTTTATTTCATCATTCATCGTCAAAAACTCCACCGAACTTCCCTTACTCAAGATGGTTGAGTTTTCAGTAAGTTCATAATCGTATGAAGACTTACTTTTTTCGTCCTCGATCTGAATATGCTCTAAATCACATTCTCCCACTATCTGTTCTTCTGTTTTTTGATGGTTCTTGAGTTCCAGGGCCAATGCTTCTATTTCCTCTGCAGGCCAAATTGCCTCGATTCCTTCCTCTGAGCCTTCTGATCCATCCTGTATCATATTGTCTTCACTGCTATTGCTGTCCTTCTCCTCATTGCTATCCTCACAACCAACACCATCACTAGTATCTTCAACTGATTCTTTGGGTGAGTTTTCCTCTGATGTTAACTTTTCCGTATCATAGTTTTCTTTCTCCTCCATCACCAAATCCTCCCCAGAAAAGACAGGTCTCCCATTTTCTGTTCCACACAAGGCCGTCTCCGACGTGGAAAATTCTTCTAGTCCAATACTTGACTCTGTATTTTCTTCTTTTGAATCGTCACTGATGGCGATCCCTTCAGGTTCAGGGTCAGTGGTGGAATTCTGATTCCCGTTGTTGAATGCTGGCTCGAGACTCTGTTCCTCAACGGAGTGGTCCCAGGAGCTGGTATGTGATGTATAATCCAAAGGTTTTATCTCGTGTAGTTCAGGTATTGTACTATCAATATCACCGGCGGCAATATCATTGATAGGTTCTTCAATTTCAACTGATTCCTTTGGTGAACTGTCCTCTGCAATAATACTTTCCGTATCACAAGTTTCTTTTTCTTCAGTGACGTTGACACTTTCCGTCAACGGCAACTCCTCCTCGGAGAAGTTACTGGTCTCATTCTCTGTACTAGCGGAGGAAAATTCTTCAACCTGTATGCAATCCTTGCAGGTCTCTCCGTTTTCTTCTTTTGAATCGTTGGCGATGAAGATGCTTGCGGAGTCAACGTTACAATTTTCGTTCTGGGGATTGATCACAGGGTTGGAACCCAGTTCCTGAACAGAATTGCGCAATAAATCATTTAACATGCCTAGATTTAGTATGAAAAATTCTTGTCTTGTAGAGAACAAACATGTTAGTCAAGTTTACCGAGATCAAACTCTTGGGAGAGACCACGTCGCAATCGCAGGAATCAATCTTGGCTTCAACCATTTTATCGGATCCATAGCTTGCGCAACTGAGAAGAGAATGGTCTTAAATATATTTATTCAATTTGGCATTAAAAATATATCACATAAAAGAATCTGATAGAACATATAACCATTGATCCACATGAATAGTTGACGCCGCAGTGCCATGGATAACATCATCATCTCCTTTCCGGGAACCATCACACTTGTTTCTCCTTTTCTTGACAGAAATAGCAGCGATCATGCTCATAACAGCTAGAGCACCGCCCCACAGAACCAACCCCCCAATATTTCCACCATTGAAACCTATCCGAGCCTTCTCTTTCCCACCTTTTTTTCTGTTCTCGTGCTTCTCCATGTGCCTTTTTCGTTTAAGATGTGGTATGTGCTTGTGTTTTCATGGCGTTGGTTTTGCTCGGGGATTTAATGATTCCAAACAAGTCTACACTATTCTTAAGGAAGACAAAAACAGAAAAAACATCAAAAAGGATAGTCCTCAACTCAAGGAGTTATTGGCTTGGGAAAACCATGATTTTTTGGACAGGTTTGTCGCTTGGCATCCTTGTTTGCTTCCCATTCCCACCTATCTCAGACTCAAGAATCCTTTAGTGGGTGCCGTCTGTGAAGTAACATTGTCACCCAAAGATCACAGGGATGACACGTACATGGCAGATTGGTGCGTGTGTCTGTCACGTTCTGATTGCTAACTTTAACACGGCGGTTGCGAAAGTGAGTTCTGATCTTGTCCAATATTATGGTGTCTTATTGTGTCCAATAAATCTCAACCATTTATTTATATAAGTCCTGCATAGGACCCACGTGAAGTTCGCAAAATAAATAACAGAAATTTCATGAGATAAAGTAAAACTGAACAGAGGAAAGTGGATGGACTTCTGCTTCCCACGGTAGGTGTTGAAGTGTGGAATTTTCGATTGGTGGATTGAATAACTGTTTTGGTCTTATCGGACTTTATATTGTTTTTCTTACTCAAGTATTATACTTTACAATGTTGTCTTCCATTATAGGATAAAGGGCCGACCAACAGCGACCTACACTCGGTACAAGACAAAATCACTACAACAGTAACCGGTAGAGCTTTCCATAAACATTTACTCAATTACATTTCAATGATTCGTCTGGTGACTAAATTATTTTTATATACCATGTTCTAATAATTATTATTGTTAATATTACTTAAATTAATTGACTGAACGAACCTCCGACTATCGAAATAACTCCAAATGACAATTTTTTGCAGAGTCTAAATCTCCTGTCTAATATTATGGTGTCTTATTGTGTCCAATAAATCTCAGCCATTTATTTATATAGATCCCGCATGAGATCCGCGTGGGGTCCGTAAAATAAATGACCGAGATTTCATGAGACAGAATAAGACAGAGTAAAACGAAACAGAAAATTTGGACTCCTTTTGCATAGCTTGCAATTAGACTTTGATCTGATGCAACCTGACATGCTCCAACTAGGAACAATTGTTTTAGGCCCAACTTATTCCAGGCTCTTTAATTAATGAACCGAATGAAAGTCGAAGTTTAGGCCCCGACTCAAAAAAATGCAGAGATCATGTTTATACTTGTTGAAATAATTTTGTTATTATAAAATATTTTAAATATGTTTCTTCTTATTAAACACTAGTTAAACTATTTGAATAAATATCTAACTCAATTACATCAAAATTTAACTCATTTATCTCGTATAATAATTTTTTTCCCTTCAAATTACTTATTTTAAGCATTTTCTTGGTTATAAGGAACTCGTGAGTTGAAGTTAAATTAAGGTATATATAATTAGATTAGAACATATATCTAACAATACTTAATTATATGTCACCGTTAAATTAATTTTTTAAACAAGTATGTTCATTATCAAACAAATAAAAATAACATCTCATTACAACTCATTCAATTATTCAAATAATAGAATGAAAAACTTTGTTCACCTTTCAAGAATGGTTTCATAATTGATCACTAAAACCATTATTGATCACTAAAACTTTTTTTATTGTAAAATAACAAAGGAAACTAATTATAAGCAGTTTGAGAAAAAAATAAAGAAATTTATGAAACAATTCCTACATTAAATTGCAATTGTTAAGAAATCTAATTTCTAGACATTTCCTTGAACAAATGTTGCTTGATTCTTATCTACAATAAAACTTTAAAAATTCAAGCAATTTGATTACTGAAACACTCTCCTAAAAATTCTAGCAATCTTTTCAAGCTACATATTGTAAATGAGAGCAATAACATAAGCACATAAAACTTGCCTTTTGATTATACTCTATGTTCAGTAATATAAGAAGAAAAGTTGCCATCTATACTTCTCCAGCTGGAATCCAATGCAATTAATCCAAGTTATCATAAGTTTTAAAGACATTTGGACCAATTACACTTAAAGAATAAATGAAAATCATATTCATGATCATATCCACATAGAATCCACACAAGTATTAAACTACACAAGTATATTTTTAGTAAATAACCATCCCTTAAAAGTCAATAAACACAAAAAGAATGTTTTAGTATGTTTAACCTTTTCCAAACAAACCTTTCAACTTCACCTATCAATTAAATGTAACCAATGGATATGGTATATTTCCAATCATAAGTATATCTTCCATTCCTCTATTGAAACAACACTGGAAAACAACTCTTGATAATTGCTGTCTAGTTTTAAATTTTAAAAATTTTAAATCTAACTCCACCTTGAGATTTACTAAAGGATACATGCTACCAGGTCACCAGATTTAAGGTCTTAGCATTAGAAGTTATTGTGTGGAGTATAAAACCATAGAATTTTGTTTGAGAAAGTTAAATGGAGTAATGGAGCAACAAGTAGAAAAAAATGTGAGAAAAATAAGACACAAGAAATTATATCTACAGTACCAATCTTCTTCACAATAATATTTTCTTGTAAAATTATATCTCTGGACGAAGTGGTACTTGACATTAATATGCTTTGTTTTTTCATGAAACATTTGATCTTTGGTCAAATGGATAACACTTTGGCTGTCACAATAAACAATAGTCACATGTTGATTTGAATTCAAATTCACTAATAAATAAGTTTCGTAACCAAATAACTTCCTTAATTGCCTCCATAGTAGCCATTTATTCTATTTCTATAGTGGACAATGTAACTATAGGCTATAAGGTAGCTTTCCCACTGATGACACTACTTTCAAGTGTGAATACATAATTGGTGATTGATCTCCTTTTATCCAAATCACCTGTATAATCTGAGTCATCAAAACTAACTACACAATTCGTACTTCTGCCAAACTCCAAATATGGGTTAATAGGATCACGTAAATATATCAAAATCTATTTGACTGCATGCCAATGTTCTTTTCTTGTATTATATCTACTTACTACACTAACATCATGTGAAATGTTAGGATGTGTGCAAACCATTTCTTACATCATACTACCAACTGCATTAGAGTAAGGAATTTATGTCATAGACTTAATTTCTGCATCTGTTTGTGGCGATAAAGCAACTGAAAGCCTAAAATGAGCAGCAATAGGAGTACTTATAGGTTTAGTGTTGGGCCCCGATTCCTTTGTCATAATCATTAAGTATGATTAAATTATTTTGAGACATGTTTAAATTATTTTGA
>JANZLX010000009.1:15536354-15559565 GCA_025531955.1 Erythroxylum orinocense | reverse complement strand
TCCGCCTTATGCCTTCCGATTCGATTCGTTTCAGTCTGTTTTGCTTTCGATTCCGAGCCTTTGATTTGCTTTTGTTTTCGCTCTTTCGTTTCATCTTCCGGTTGAGACCCGAACCATGTATGAGTATAATGGTATCGGATTAAGAGGTTGGATATCCGAATACGGGTTCCAACAGGCTGCGTACTATCAAACTTTACCAAATCTTGCGCCTTAACGAGACTTTAACTAGATGTTGTTGATGAAGAGAGAGATTATTAATAACTTCAGTACATGTGATTGACTGAGTGGAATCTAGGTAGGGTCAACAAAATTGAATAAAATTATTTTATTATACATACTTTTGAATGTAATAATTCAGATCGTTGTGTTTGTATATAATATTTTTGTAATTGACGAACATTATTTTTTAAACAAATGAAAATTTTGGTAATTATTATTGTTATAATTGGGAAATAATTTAAATAATTGTAGTTTCAGAATTATTGGAGCATCACAAACTATAATGAACTATAAGCAAAAGTTGGGTAAACCTAGATGACACTTGTAATATGTTAGAGGCTTGTAAGTACTAACATGCTGGCATCAGTAGAGTTGACGAGTTGGTAGTTTCGGCCAAGAATGCATAATGCATTCAATCATAGATGTTTTGTGATAGAAGGACTTATCTTCCTATTTATCAATGTAAGAAAAGTTTTTATCATATGGGAAGACAACATTTACTGTTCTTGTCGAGGAAGTAGCAATCCAATTGTCGTTGGGGCAATAATGAAACTGTCAGATAGCACCCAGAAGAGTCCGGATTGGACAAGAGTGGCAAGAATCAGATCTCACAAACAGAATTTCTGTGTTCCTGACGGAAAGATGGAGAAACGTCATTGATAAGATATCTGATCCGAAATTTCAATATTTTATACACAATGTTATGCCAGCTTCTATGAACTGCTTCTTGATATATAAGTATGGTGATATGTCGTTGAATTTGTTATCAGCTTATTCATGAAAATTACTTGAGGACTACGTGTCGTTTGTTCTTCTCTTCTCCTTTCTCCTTTCTCCTTTCTCCTTTCTCCTTTCTCCTTTCTCCTTCGCCCGAGCTATCACTTCTCATAACTAGCTGGTATATTGTTGGTGTGACGTCCTCCTTTAAGCTAATAAAATTATCTGAGGTACTAAAACCATCTTATTGGGCCACCTTGCATGCGATTGTCAACCTCGATGTAACTCGTGTGAATCACCCAACCAAATGGTCAATTGTTCTTCTAGACAAGCAATATGGACAGCCAAATTCATGTGTTGGTGAAAGTTATAGAATCCAATGTTGTAAAAAAATAACTTGGAACCCTATGAGCATGAACCTTTAAAAGTTGCAAGCAAAAGGTCAAGAACGAATATCTCAAAGTGAAATTTCTACTATTGAATAGTACTAGTGGATGGATAAGCTTGGGTAGTGGGGATGGAATATAAGAGAGGATAGATAGAATTGGAAGGCAAAAGAGAGAAGCACTAGTTAATGGTATTTTTGTTATGCTCACTTATTGTCATAAACAACAGAGCACAAAAGGGAAGAATGGTGGCTGAGGAAAGAGTTCAGTCGTGAGTGCTTCAGTATATGTTAATTGAATGGTGATGGTTGACCATTATCAGTTGGATGTTCAATCAAAAAGCATATGCTCTTCTACTGTAGACATCCCAAGATGATTGTGGTTCTAGTTTATTCTAATCTTTTAAGTATTCACAACTATATCTCTTATATATTTAAAAAAAAAAAACTTCCATAAAAATTCTTACAAGTACTTTTAAGTTTAAAAGATTGGGTTCCCTCTTTCTGAAATTAGCAATGAGCCAACGGGTCCACACGAGAAAGAGAGTTAGACCACATACAAGCTTAAGTGAGGTTTCATTCCAAAACTAATTGGTGATAGGTGAAGTAATACACTAAGCTTATATGTTAGACTTTTTGGCTTATATAAAGTCTAACTTTCCTTCTCGTGTGGGCCCGTAGGCCTATTGCTAATTTCACATGGTATCAGGGCAGATTTTATCTGGATCATTAATTTCTCGTTTGTCCGTATGGATGTGCAGTCTCAGTAGCCCGATCCGGTTATCACTGTGTTTATTTCAAGTGACAACTGGATGTCCAGTCCTAGTTGCACTTGAGGGGAAGTGTTGATAATATCCACATGTGAGTGTCCCATATTGAAAAAAGAGGAAAAATAAGACTAACATATAAGTCTAGTGGACTACTCCACTTATTGTCAATTGTTTTTAAAATGAAACCTCACTTGAGCTTGTGTGTGGTTTAATTTTCCTTCTCGTGTGGGCCCGTAGACTCATTGCAAATTTCACACTCTTCAAAATTATTTATAAATTTAGTAGATATTAAATAAATAATGATTATGAATTCCCTTATTGTAGAAAATATTAATACAATTCAATTTTGAAAATAGATTCAATTAAAAATTGGAAATATGCACTTCAAATCTTCTATCCAATTTTACCATATCTAACCTTACCCAATAGTCAAAACAATGTCATCTTGAGCGTTGGATAGGATAGGACAGTCTCTAAACTTTTATATAATACCAAAACGACATCGTATTGATCGATAAATAAGATTAAACAGGTTTAAATTAGGCCAAAAAATAATCCAAAGTCAGAAATATGGCCCTCAACTTTTAGAACTTCATCACAATTATTACAGTTTCAACTTTTCTAAAATAAGATGTTGCATAGCTTCTGAAAATCACTTTTTGAAAGCAGAAAAGCACTTTCTGCTTAAATGAGAAAATGACTTGGACCATGAAATGTTGATGGACAAGTCTAATTGGATGGAGGAGGGCCCAAACTGTGATGGTTTGCTCTGAATTTCTTGGTCTCAAAGATTCTCTTTGTCGTTCTCCTCCTTATATTCTATTAATTATTACATTCAGAAAATAATAATTATTAATTCTCTTTTTTTTTTTAAAAAAAGGAAGCTTTGGTCTAAGACGATAAAATGTACCTAAAGGTGAACGATCCTTTTCCGTCGTAATATCAGTCCGTTATATGATCAGGCTCAGGTGAACGTGGACATGCCTTGCCGACACTCGACTTCATATTCCATCTTGGATACTTACTTCCTCCTTTTATTTATAATTTATTAAACATAAAAAGAACACATAATGGCTAATATCAGAATTCCAAGTGATTAGCTTGCGCCGCGTGTTTAATAAATTAAATTATTAAAAAAGATAAATGTCAATAAAACCCAAATACCTTCACGCGTCGGTGGCTCTACTTCTTTATCTCTCGCTCTTTCGTTAGTATAAAGCAAAGTCTGTTTTCCTTCTTAAACTCTGTCTTCTGTCTGCCTGTTTGTCTGTCTGGCTCTCTGTCTTCGGTTCTGTGTGGTATTATAGTATTATTGATGTTGTTGTCGTCGTCGTCTGAAACTTAAGGTCTGGCTGGGTTAAAGTGGTGTAGGAGACCACGCAAGTTACTGCTACTACTTGGTGGTAGTAATAGCAATAATAATAAGAAGAAGAAACTGAGGTTGATGATGGATTGGTGGCATCGACTCGTCTTTCCTGTTCGACGCTTCTGGATTGCTTTCTCCTCTCGTGTTAAGCCTCGTCGACACGGTAATCATTCCTTGCTCTGTTTCCTTTTTCTCCATATATTTAAAAAAAACTTACCCACCGATCTTGGCACGATAACCAAGAACACGTTTTCTATGTTTCCGCGGTCTGTTTGTTTCGTGATGTAGCTAAATAATCCGTAGTTTATAATTATTTTATTTATTTATTTTGTATGAGACTGACAGCATTAGAAATGTCCATTCTTTATAGTAGGATTGGAAGAAGAAGAAGAAGAAGAAAGAATAGGTAGTTTGATGTGTAATAAATAGTAGAAAACAAAAATAAAAGGATAAAAGGGGCAAGTAGGAGAGGTGTCCTTCATTAATGGCTGTTGTTGGGCGACATGTCCCACCTCCTACTTCTCGTGGCATGTCGTACTACCTCCTAGCCCTTTTATTGTCAGTAAGAAAAGTCGATGCTTCCAATTGGGCTTCTCCAAAAGCTAAAAGGTGAATGAACTTAGTCCTAATTCTAATTAGAATTAATAATTATCGAGTTAAGTTGAATTAGATTAGATGGAATGTATCGGTTTTAGTGATTTAGTCTTCACTAACTTCAGTCTTTAAACCTGGAAAGGTCCCTGGATCTTATCAAACTGTTTAAACTAGTAAGTGCTTTTGTCTCCTAAGCTGCTTAAGATAGTTACCAAACTAACAAAAATAATAATGATTTACTAGTTCAATTGGTCTTCCTTTTTGCTCTCAATCTCAGATGAACATCTGCTTCTAAACTTATATGATTAAGCGAGTTTCAATGTAAATAATTAGTACTGAATTGAAATTGGAAATTCCTGCAGGAGGAGGAGGAGGACTTCTGAAGCTACACAATGATGTTCAGAACTGTGGATATGAAGATGTGCAGATCATGTGGGAATTGTTGAAAAGATCGGAACTAGAGCCCATTACCAAACGAAAGGAAAGACCCTTTTGGAGGGTACTAGTGTGGTCCAAACCCAATAACCCTTCCTGTTCTGTAGATCAGGCCTAACCCAAAAGTAAACTCTCTGGCCTCTGGGTGTCACTTGTACAACAAGACTCCGTATTTGAGAGACAACTGTCTTTGCTCAGGTCATGCCCAAGTAAATATCAAGCATAAAGAACGTGGGCGTGGGTTCTACATACTTAAAAGAAATGCACTTTTTTTAAGAAGCAAGTCAGGAGATATATAATTTTTGGAGATGTAATACGTTTTAGATTATGTTAACTTAAAAAGAAAGACTATAAAAGTCTCTTATGTAACAAAGAATAAATCTTATATTAAATCATAAAAGAGTTTTAAGAATTAGGAAGATTATATAAAAGTTCGTGCCGTTTATTTATAATTGCATGTATCAAATCATATGTGGTGGCTCCTTTTCTCTTTATTTATTTATTTATTTAGTTTTTCACAATAACATCGTAATCTCCGCCTCTCTTCCTCGAGCATTCTAACTATTCCCAACTGACTTTTTCTGTATCAAAGCTTCTAATGCTGTTAAGAGTCACCGGCATGAAAGGATGGTAATGGGTAAGGTTTGGTTCGAGTTTTACTCTACCTATATTTATATCTATTTTTTATGACTTAACTCATACCTATATTTATATTTATCGGTTTTTATGATTTACTACCCATATCTAAATTCATTGGGTTATTCGAGTTTTTGGATATCCATTAAGTTATATAGCACATAAATTAGAACGCTTCAAATCAAAATTACTTTAATAATAATAAGTCAAGATTTTGATTTGTATGTATTAAAAAATCATAAAATTGGAATAATAAAAATCATAATATTTAGTACAAAGACAACATACATTTTTCACAATTTAGAACTGGAACAAAGATTGAAATAACTAAAGCTTCAAATTGTCTTTGCGTGAACTCCACAACATTCAAAACTTCATCTCCATATCATTTGCATTATTATCATCCTATAAGAAAATAAAATATAATGAAAAATGTGAGTACTGATGAGTAAAGTAGAGATTTTAAAGTTGTTTCTTCTTATAAAATATTAACATTTTATTATATTTAACTATAAATATTCAAAAAAAGAAAAATAGAGTTAATAAAAAATGGATAGGATATGGGTATTCATGGTTCAGGTTTTACTCAACCCATATTCATATCTATTTTTTATGACTCAACCTATATCCATATTCATATTCACATCCATCGATTTTTACGATTTACTACCCATATCTAAATCTATTAAGTCGAATAATGCGGATATTAATCGGGTTGAAAACCCACTGCCATCTCTACTGGCATGTAATTACTCAATATTCCTCTTTCAACACTTCAACGTCTTACGATCACACTTTCTCGCAAATTCTTACACTTGGATTAACTTTTGCATTTATTGATACGTACCTTGACATCTTACCAAAAGGCAAGCAAGTGGAGAACACAAGACAAATGGGGTGTTTAATTCAAAGGTTTGAGAATGAAGGAATGAAATAATTGCAAAAGATAGTGTTTTCAATTCTAAGAGAATGAAATTATTCCATTAAATTTGGGAATCTACTAGACCCTCCAAGAGGGGTGGGTATCAAGTTTTCATTCCAATCTAGTAGTTACTATTTATACCCCTCTCTCATATAAGCAATTTTTATTTTTAATTATATTATTAAACTCATCATCATCACCTTTATTATTATTATTATTATTATTATTATTATTATTATTATTATTATTATTATTATTATTATTATAAATTTTAAACTTGTTATTATTATTATTATTAATTTTATTATATGAAATTAATTATCTTATTATTATTATTATTTATTATTATTATTAATTTTATTATAGGAAATTAATTATCTTATTATTATTAATAATTATTATAAATTTTGTAATAATAATAATAATAATTATTATTTTTGTTGTTGTTCTTGTTGTTATTATTATTATTATTATTATTATTATTATTATTATTATACAAAATTAATTTTCTTATTATTTTTTATTATCATTATTATTCATAATTAATTTTATTATTATTATTGTGATTATTAAATTCCTTATTATTATTAATTTTCTTCCTCTTCTTCTTCTATCATCATCGTCGTCGTCGTCGTCGTCGTCATCATCATCATCATCATCATCATTATTATTATTATACGAAATTAATTTCTTATTGTTATTGCTACTATTATTATTTGTTAACTTTTTTGTTAATACAAATCATTTGTTTTAAAATAATTAATGAATTACATATTTCTAATTACATTATACTGCATGAGTATTTTTGTCATTGACACTGTTTTTATGTTCTGTCAACTGTAATCAAACATATTTTTGTTCTCAAGATGGAGACAGTTTTATCTGTTTTGTCCATCACAACCAAACACCTCACTGTCTCCAATTTTTGTTTTGTTTTGTCCCTAAATTTTTATCTCGTTTCGTCTCTGCATACTGAAGACAATAACCAAACGCAGCGTAATAGAGTAATAACTAGGAATATTTAAGAATAATACATAAAAGCAATATGAATCTCATAATTATAATCTCATTATAATTTCATTTGCAATGTACAATTATTCCATGGACTTTATCGTATACATCTAAATATGTGCAAAATAAAGAATGCTTTTAAATAATTTGTCACTAAATTACAACCAAGGCGATCGGTTATAGGGCATAAACCAACAAATTGAATTTTACATTGTCTGAACCAGAGCCATAGCCATAGCCATAGCCATAATCCCTAGCAGAGCTGACAAGCAATGGAAAAAGAAGAACAGAAATCACAAGGAAGAAACGGGTAAGAGCCATGTTACTAGACGATTGATGTGAGAGGAGAGCGGGGCGTTAATGAGGAGCAGATCTACATTGGGGGCAAGTGGGGGCAAATACAACAAATTTCATATAAAAGTTATCATTTTAATTTTTGCCCCCATAAAAAAATAAAATTTTGCTTCCATTAAAATTTTGTCCCCATTAAAAATAAAAATTTGCCTCCATTTAAAAAATTTTTTGGATCCGTCCATGATAAGGAGGACTAGGAAGCAGTGGGTTTTATAGGACTTGTTTTCTAAACATATTATTACCAGGAAAAATAAAGTAGTGCATTTACAGGGTGACGTGGGTTGCACCATCTCGAAAGAACATATATGTTCAAGGTAGGATGAGGCTTGTCTCGTGTGCAACGTGACAAGCAATATCTCATGTATGCATTTGGAACATTCTTCTGTTGATCAGATGACCGTTTTAGGTTTAAATATTACGCCAGCAAGGTGACGAGAGATTTTCTCAGAGATATAACGGTGGTCATGATTTCTATTAAGTGAAGTTCGTTCCTATTATGATTCTGGAAGTAGTTGGAATTGATAGATAAAGCTACCTGGCAAGCATGCCAATTGCCACTCTCTGATTTGTATACGCCATTAATGAAGTTCTTCATGCATTCGAACTTCGAAATTATAATTCAACGCTGAACCTAGAAGATAGTAGTTGAGCCACTTTCTTTTAATCATATCAATAGTTTTTTTGCGCTTTCTTTACTTTTTTTTACTTAAACAAGGGCTTAGTAGTTGAAATATGTTAAAAAGGTTGAGATCTTATCGAAATTAATGATAAAACATAATTTAATTGATTTGAGTTTGAGTTCCACAAATCAAAATTTAAGTCTGAAGATATTCACTTCATACAAATTCTAATTTTTATTTTTTTTATACGACATGTTTAGATCTTTTAGATTCATCTAAAATTTGATTAGAGGAAAATTACTTTTAAGTTTAATTGAATTTTAATTGATCTTAGACTTGTAAAAAAAAAAACTAATTCTTAATTTTTTTCTCAAGTTGTTAAAAAATAGAGATTATCTTTTACTTTCTTTTTTATAAGTATTTAGTAATTCATTCGCTCAAATTAAATTTTTATCTCCTTTTTTTTAAGATAAGAAAGTATTTACTAATCTATGAGTTCAAAACAGAATGTCCTACATATGTTACATAAGGGTTAAATTGGATAATTGAACAATAACTAATAGTATACGTAAATGATGGTATATATCATACAGATGATTGCACTGCATTTGTTAGAAGCCGAGTTACATCCAGATGTTGCATTAAACTCCTATACATTTTAGATCTTTTCTGGCTCAAATTTACCATTAGCTACCAGTTAAATGATAGATAAAGTTAACAATTACTCTTCATTGTTTCTTTTCTTTTATTTCTTAGTAATAATTTCCATTGTTTCTTAAGCCGCCTTCAATCTCAAATTAGGCACAATTTTAATGTAGAGGCTGGAATACGAGCATCTTACTATATTTAAATGAAAACGATGGAGTTGTTTATTTGCACTACTAAAATACTATAGACACGTAAAATATTGTTTCATATGGCACTGGACAGACAAAGTCATTAGATATAGCTAAAATTATCAATAATTAACTTTAAATATGAATTACGAACAATTTGGTGTATGAGTTCCCAAGTTTCACGTAATAATAGAAAGTAATGGATAGTACTGACAATAGACTGATCCAAATTTAAAAAAATTTTAAATTTGAGATTAAACACTAATTTGATAAGTTATTAATTAAGCTCTAATAGCCATCAGGAACAGGCTCTTGACTGTAGAAGAAAGGCCCCACGGTGAACAATTTCATCTTCTTCTCATTCAATATGCGATAAGCAGAAAGAAGAGCACCAGTAAGTCCTCCGTTAACATCGGTGGGAAAACTACAGGTCTCCAACGGAGTGCTATGGAGGAATGCCTTGCACTGTGAGAGTTTTAGGTGATTGCCGATTTGAGAAGGCAATAATGTTGCAAAGAAGTAACCTTTTTCATCACTTGGAGAACTCATGAATGCAAATGGTGCCACCTCGTACCCGCGGTCGTCCACAGCCAGACATTTTATTCTTGACGTTGCACCTATAGTAACATATACACATGGCTACGTGAATGATTGAACTTAACCTTAGTGCATAATTATGGAAATGACTCGTGAATATTTGAGTCTAGTTCGTACCTTGGACTGGTAAATAACTGGAGCCTGATTTGCATAATATAACTCCTTCAATCGCAATTGGGATTGGTTGGTCATTTATTTCTGATTGTGGCTGGACAAAATTGTCTGGTTTGGGGACATTGCCATAGTCAGCAGACCCAACCACAAGCAAGGACAGGAGAATCAAACAGGTTGCGAGCAAAGGTGAGGAGCGGGCCATTTCTTCTTCTGCGTACAAATGTATGCAAGCCGAGTTTAAAACTTTTATAGCAGGAATGAGGAAGTGATGTTGGAATCCGATGTATAATATTTCACAAGACTGACTTATTTGGGAGCACGTATGATAAGCCAATAATCATGTCCCCTTGCTGAAGCTGCACTAATTTAGCGAAAAATGTTTGACGTTATAAACATAAATGTAAGGTGTGTGCCCCAGCTAGATGGGTCTGCAAGCTTTGATACGTAATTTCTCGTATTAAATTTTATTGTTGTTACTGTTCTTCACTTTCCTGATTTTCTATATCCAATCCAAATATCTTGTAAGCTGTAATGCAAATGGAGTTGCACACAATCTTAAGCCACTTCAAGCCCTAGTATACAAGCTTGTGTTGATGACTTATTTGAATATGGCTGCACGAAACCTAGAACGACGCATCATTATTTGTTCTTCAGGAATTCATCAAGAAAATTGTGCTCTCCATGTTAAGGTAACAACGTGCGCTTGCATACACGTTCTTGTATAAAAATGACTTAGCATCGGTCACGTTCTTGAGAAGGCAGTTTAAATAATGAAATTAGTAGGTTACAAAGCATAAACTTCCATTTCAAAAGTCTTTGCAGAAATAAACAAATTAAAACCATCCAGCTTTCAACCATGCTTTAAATTATAAATCATAATTGATATAAAACTTGGTATATTTGAATATTCAATTGTTTATAATGACCATCTTCTTTGTGTTCGATCTCCTTCTCTGTATAGCCGGAGTCCAGATCCTCTGTCCAGTTTTATGGTATCTTATTCTGTCATATGAATCTCAGTCATTTATTTATGCGGGTCCCATGTTTATTTATACGGGATCCACGTGTCGTAGAGCCTATATAAATGAATGGTTGAAATTCATGAGACAGAATAAGACATCATAAAATTGGACAGAGAATTTTGCCCCATATAGCCAATGTCATATTGTTCTATTTTCTTTTATTTTGCTGTGGATATATGTTGCAGGCCAAAATTCAATATCTAGCAATCCGGATCAGTCTTAGTTGATTTCACATATCAGAAGTGCTAGGATCAGAAAAATGCTGTTAAAATACAATGACTATCTTGTCTCCTAAAATATATGAAAGGTGTAATGATTGAGTGAATATGTTATTGTGGCAAAAATAGAACTTTGTTAAGATTGTTACAAATTTATTATAAATATGAGAATGACTACAATAAAGGAATACAAAAAAGTTATTTCCCACAATTCTTTGCCTCCTCCCTTGGCTCTTCGCTCTCACTCTCTTGTATCTCCTTTCTGTCTTTTCTTTCATCTTCTAACGTCAACTCAACAAATTCCCATCTTTTTTCCTTCCACCTAGAAATTGCTAGCATCATTTGGTGCTTTCGTTGAGAGAGCTATGACTATCGAAGGAATGACCACACATTCCAAGGCTATTGAGGACTAAATCTCCATACTCACCAACCAATACAATCAACAATCAATTGTGATTGCTGAACACACCTCTACCTTGGAGAAACTGCAGTAACAACGCAATGAGTCTCTTAAGCTCAACACTTCCATATCTACTCATACCACCGTCCTCCATGACATATCCTCTTCGGCTTACATTGTAACTTAATCTCCTTTTATACATGTAACTACACTACCCTCCGATCCAACCCACACATACACACCCAGATTACCGAAACTTGAAATTCCTCTATTCAATGGTGACAATATTCAAGGTTGGTTATTCTATATTGAACACTTCTTTGCATATCACAACACCCCCTTTGAACAGGAACTCACCAGTGCTACATTTTATATGATAGGCATAACTTTGCAATGGTATCAATGGATGTTGAAGTTTTGATGAATGTAGTTTCACACAAACCGTGAATTAGCCACAACAGTTATAAGCTTTCTGACCAATGTGAAAACAAAACAAAATAAAAAACGCAAAATAACAAATAAACACTAAAATTTGTTAACACAGTTCGGCACACATTGTCAATATCTACGAGACTCTTATCTAGATTAATACTTTCACTAATGACAATAATTTTATACAAGGCTTTATTGAGCCGACTCACTCAACCCTTAACACTATCTCTCGTCCTCATAACTTATGAAAGTAGTTCATTTTCATTAACAAGACTGACTTGTACTAACCTCAATAGAGAATTTTCTCAATAACTTTAACGAAAAATATAATAAATAGACAACTCAAGTGATTAAAATAATAACAAATATAAATGAATACACTTAAGAAAAGAAACACAACTTTCATAATTAATTCAGCTCCTTCAATAAAAGAACAGAAAGTTGTTCACCAAGATTATTGTCATATCCAGTTGCTAGAATTTTCAAACATCACTTCCACTTCATTTGTCGTTCAATAATAGAGAAATATCTAGCTGAAGAATTTCACAAATTACCCAGCCAAAAACACGCAAATGCTTAGAGATAAACAAGAATCACAAATGATGCACACCCATAATTAATGACAACCCAACCATAAAAAGGTGCAGCACAAACGCTTCAGCCTTAGGTTGTGTGATACACCTAAAACTGCAGGTCCAACAATTCAACCTCACAAAAAGCACACATTCATTTCAAGAAAACCATCTGCTTAAATTTCCCTAAATTTTCAGTCAACAACTACAAAGAATGCATGCCATCAATGATTATTCTGCTCACTAAAGTCATACAAGACCCACACACAAATGCAGCAGCAATAATCATTCCCACGGACAAAACCGATGGTCTAGCCACATCACAAATAAATCAAGAGACAAACCTTAACTGCAAGGCCATCCAATCATCAACAAAAAAATCAAAGAAAATGCAACACAAAACCTTAAGCCAAGTTAACGTGATACAATAGAGAAGTTTGAAACAAATAGACTTCTATCTCAATGCAATCAGCTCACAAACATTATCAACAATATCCCTAGATATCCAGCTGCCAAGTCATCCAATATATTTCAATTTTACTCTCCAAAAGTGACAACATTCAGCCTTCTACATACATGAACCCCATCCATATTCCAGTTGCCATAATCAATTTAAATTCCAAAAAAATTGCTTCCTAAGATAGTCATTATCCAAAAATATACTATCATCTTAATTAGGATTTTAAACCTTATCAAATTTTTCTTGAAAGAGCCCTATATAAATACAACTAGGTCTAATTATCAAATAATGTCTAAAATTAAATAATAAGATATAATCACCTATATCTTAACAGATGCATTCCACTTCTCAGTTGACATCTTGGGAGGCATTCACTCAGCAACTTGATCTTAGATTTGGACCATCCAAATTTATAAACCATGAAGAACAACTCTACAAGCTGAAGCAAAACACCACCGTGGCTGATTACCTTGCCAAATTTGAGGTCGTGTCAATGCGAACAATAAGATTGAGTGATTCTAACTTGCTCAATTGCTTTATTTCGGGTCTTAGAGATGACATCCAATGAGAGATGCTCTTTTTCCTGAAACTGCAAACTCTCCATGAAGCCATAGTGTTAGCCCCGAAATTTTTTTAAATTTAGCATGATTAGATTAAATTAAGGAGAGTGAGTTAGCATTAATTAAGATGACATTGATTAATTATAATAGCATTAATTATGTTAGGTGGCATGATTAAATGTACCTAAATGTGTTAAATGAAATTTAATGGGAATGGGCCTCAGCAGGGCTCGTATCCCGGGACCATCGGGCTTTAGAATCGGGGTCCGACACATAGGCACAGCTAAGCTTATGGAAGACAAATGTAATGCAACAAAGGCTTATCTGCCTCAAACCATCCACAATAAAAACACAACCCCCTCTTACCCTATTCTCAACCTTACCACCTCAAAGCCTAAACACGACACCTAAGCAAACAACCCAGAAACTCAAACACACTACAGTACCCATCAAGAGACTCTCTTTGACTGAAATGGCAACTAGATGACAAAAGGGTCTATGCTTTAATTGCAATGAGAAATTCATTTTGGGACATCGGTGCAAGCCACCTCAATTTCTCTGTCTCATTGCTGAAGAGGACTCAGTGACAGCGAAATGAGATGCAAATGAACCAAAAGATGATGTTAATATTGGGAAATATACCGGTGGGGTTTCTATCACTGGTCGATTGATCATTGTTTTGATTGACTGGGGATTAACAAATCACTTCATCCAAACTTGATTAGCCACTCATTTGTGACTACCCATCCAAGCCTCACCTCAACTTAAAGTGATCGTGGGTAATGGTGAATCTCTAGAGTGTGCTAGTACTTATTGATAAACACCAATCTAGCTAGGATAGGTGGTGTTTACTATCAATTTACTACTCCTACCCATTTATAAAATAGACCTTGTTTTAGGGGTTCAGTGGCTCTCTGAATTAGGGACCATTTTATTTTATTACAACTTTTATGAATGGAGTTTAAGCATCAAGGTTCTATGTTCCGACCAAGTGAGTTACAGCAACCAAACTTGGCCCATATATCTCTACAGTCACTCAAACGTTATAACAACACTCAAGTAATAACCCAATTTTATCATCTCTCTATCGACCCAATTCACTCCTCCCCTAAACTAGTGTCCGGAGCCAATGCCCTTCACATTTTCTCAACGCCCTCAACACCCTATTTACCAAATTTCAGAAAATTTTCTTTATTCCCACTGGGTTACTGCCTCAGAGATCCTTGGATCATCGCATTCCTCTCTTGCCCAATACCCCACCAGTCAACATAAGACCATACTGCTACCACCATTTTAAGAAATCTGAGATCAAAAAACTAGTTGGAGAAATGTTAAAGGATGGTATAATCTATCCCAGTACAAGCCCCTTCTCTTCCCCAATACTTTTGGTTAAAAAGAAGGATGTCTCATGGCACTTCTGTGTCGATTATCATACTCTAAACGTGGTAACAGTCAAAGATCAGTTTCTAATTCCAACAGTGGATGAGCTTTTGGATGAACTCCATGGAGCTTCTGTGTTCTCTAAACTTAACCTTTTCGCAGGTTATCACCAAGTTCGAATTCACCCACCCAATATTGAGAAGACAACATTTTGAACAGACGAAGGTCATTACGAGTTCAATGTCATGTCGTTTGGACTCTCCAACGCTCCCTCCACGATCCAAACAGTAATGAACTTAATTTTTTGAAAGACACTACGACAAAATGTCCTTGTATTCTTTGACGACATCCTAGTGTATAGCCCCAACTAGGAGAAGCATTTGCAACATTTGGAGTCAGTATTCAATATCTTACATAACAACTCTTTATTTGCAAAGCTCTCTAAATGTGAATTGGGTTGAACCAAATTAGGTTATCTTAGCTTGCGGGTGTGGCGGTCGATCTAGAGAAGGTAATTGCTATTCAAAGTTGGCCTGTACCAAATAGTGTTAAGAGTTTGCGTGGATTTTTAGAGCTTATAGGGTGGTACTATTGAAGGTTCATGGCAAGGTATTCTATCATTGTTGTTCCTTTGACACAACCCTTGTGCAAAAAAATCTTTTATATGGAATATGGAGGGCACCACAGCATTTGAAACTTTAAAGAGGGCCCTATCTAGCATGTCAGTATTGGCCCTTCAAAACTTCGATGAACCTTTTGTGCTATAAACGGATGCTTCTGGTTCAAGGATTGGAGCAATTTTATCACAAAATGGACATTAGATAACATTTTTCAGTAAGGAATTATCACCACGACTTCAAAATTCTTCCACCTATTGTCAATAAATATTTGCAATAACTGAATCCATTTGATGATGGTGACAATATCTTTTTGAGAGGCGATTCACAATCTAAACTGATCCCTAAAGTTTGCGTGCTCTCCACAATCAGGTCATTCAAAAACCTAAACAACAAAAATGGCTTACCAAACTTCTTGGGTATAATTTTGATATTGTATATAAACCTGGAGCTGAGAATAAACCAGTCAGTGCATTGTCTAGAGTTTCCTATAACACTTTCCTTGCCCTTCAGACAGTTTCTAAACCAGTGGTTGCTATTTGGGATACTTTACGAGAATTTTACAAGACTCATGAAGCTTCTACCCAATTACTTCTATTCAAGATCCCATGTTTATTTTCTGCACCACATCGTGAAGGATGCATTAGTTTGGTACAAAGGCAAAGTTCTCATACCTCCGAAATTTGCATTTCACCTTAATCTTGCGTGAATTTCAAAACTCACCCATCAGAGGACATGATCGAAATACAACGAACACTTGCTCGCATTGCTAGCCTTTTTTATTAGACAAAGATAGGCAAAGTATTCAGAAATATGTGGCAAAATGTCAAGTTTTCCAGACAGTTAAGCCATTCAATAAAGCGCCACAATGCCTACTCCAACCACTCCCCATTCCTAGAAAGATATAGGATTCATTGTCTATGGATTTTATGACTCACCTGCCCCTCTTTGTTAACAAAACCACAATTTTGGTAGTAGTAGATAGTTTCTCTAAGCATGCTCATTTCTCTGACTTAGGAGTACATTTTTCAGCTCCACAAGTTACTAAGATCTTCATTTGAGATATAGTGCGCCTTTATGGTTTCCTAACTAGCATTGTCTCTGATAGGGACCCTATCTTCATGAGTTCTTTTTGGAGAGAATTGTTCAAGCTACAGCGAACTGCTCTTGTAAGCAGCAACAATTATCACCCCCAAATCGATGGACAAACTGAGGTACTCAATCGCTGCTTGAAATATTATTTGTGTTGCTTCGCTTTAGACCATCCCAAGCAATGGTTTTAGTTTTTTCCATAAGCTAAGTGACATTACAACACTTCATGGCACTCTACCATGAGAATGTCTCCATTTGAGGCTATATTTAGGCGTTCCCCATTAACACTTCTGGACTATATCGACTCCTCCACTACAATTGTTGATATTGAAGACTTGTTGAAGTCACGAGTTGATGTGTTAAACACTCTCTAGGCCAACCTATCGCGTACCCAAATTCGCATGAAAAATCAATTCGATTGTAAAAGAACTGATGTTTCTTTTCAGGTGAATGACTGGGTATTTATGAAGTTGCAGCTCTACCACCAATCCGCCGTAGCTTACCAGCAATCCAACAAGCTCTACAAATGATTATGTGGTCCATTCTGCATTGCTGAGCGAATTGATCAAGTTGCATATTGGCTAGCTCTACCCCCTTCAGCTCAAATACATAACGTGTTTCATGTATCTAATTTGAAGAAATGTGTCGGTGATCTGTCAAGATAGAATATTCCCTTATCACACAGTCTGTTGATTCTTAACTTGTTCTTAAACCTACTACTATGCTTGGGTATCGCAATATTATACAACAAGGCCATGTTCGTCCTCAATTTTTGGTCTAATGGGAGAACCAACCTCCTTCTAGTGCTACCTAGGAAACTCTACATGAATTCTAGTAGGGTTTTCCTAACTTTGACCTTGAGGACAAGGTGCTTTTTGAAGGGGGAGCAATGTTGCAGGCTAGAATTTAATTGCTAGCATCCCAAATTAGTCTCAATTGATTTCACAAAGAAGAAGTATTAGGATAGGTAAATTTTCGTTAAAATACAATGATTATCTTGTCTCCTAAAATGTGTGAGAGGTGTAATTATTGAGTGAATATCTTGTTGAGGAAAAAATAGGAACTCTGTTAAGATTAGTATAGACTTATTATAAATATGAGAATAAATACAAAAAAGGAGTGTCTCTTAGATTAAGAAGGATACGAAACAATGCGCTCAAATATTTTGAGCACTGGACCTTTGCCCAATTTGAATCGTGCTTATGCCATGGTGGTTCAACAAGAGCAGGTGCAAACTATGATGCAAACTAAAGAAGAAAGAGCCAATCCTATTGGTTTCGTTGTTCGAGCAAATGGGTGAAATTTAGGGGGAGAAAAAGATAACTCAGTTTGCTCTCATTGCATCTGAGAGGGACATGATGCTGAAAGTTGTTTGCAGTTGATAGGTTATCCAAAGTGGAAGGGTAATGGATAACGTGGAAACTCAGTTGGCGAGGAGGTAGTCAAAAGTATGGTAATGGAAGTGGACGCAATAAAGGAGGTGTTACTCGTGCTAATGTCACTCCAGTAACTAGACTTGTGATAGATTCAGATCGAAAAGGCCTCAATGGGTTGAACGATGAGTAATGGGTAACCTTGCTAGGCATGTTAGGCTCTCATCAAACTAGTGGCCATGAGAAGCTAACAGGTAAGCAAAAAATGTTACATTGGATTATTGGCATGGGAGCTTCTCATCATATGACAGGAACCTTGGCATTTTTGAGTGAATTGCATCATATCGTGCCATGTTTCATCAGGGTACCAAATGGTGATGAGACTATAGCAATGAAAGAAGGAACTATTCTGTTTGGAGAAGGCTTGAAATTGCGTCGGGTTCTCTTTATGCCACACTTGAATTGCAATATGATCTCTGTATCACAACTACTTAATGATTTAGATTTGGTTATTCAATTCACTAATAAAATATGTGCTATACAGGGCCTAAATTAGAGGAGGCTGATTGGAGCAGGTGAGCAGCGTGAGGGGCTGTACTACCTTAGAGGAGTGATGCCAATGCATGCTTGCAAGGTGACTGTTGTAGGATCGTTTGAGTTATGGCATAAAAGGATGGGACATGCTTCTCATAAGGTGGTAGAGTTAATTCCAGAAGCTGGTAGTATAGTTAAAAATATCAATAAAACTTGTGATGTTTGTTGTCGAGCCAAACAATCAAGAGAAATCTTCTCTTCTAGTAACAATAAAGCTAAAAGTTGTTTTCACTTAGTACATTATGACTTGTGGGGACCTTATAAAGTTTCATCTTCATGTGGCACAATTTATTTCCTAACAATTGTTGATGATTACTCTCGTGCTATATGGATATATTTATTGAATGGAAAAGATGAAGTAGCTAGTGTTTTGAAAAAATTTGTCATGATGGTTAAATGCCAATTTGAAAAGACTGTGAAAATTGTTAAAAGTGATAATGGAAGTGAATTTATTTGTTTGAAAAGATATTTTGATGACTTAAGAATATTACATCAAACCTCTTGTGTAGGCACGCCTTAACAAAATGGTCGAGTGGAAAGAAAATATCGCTACATTCTTAACATTGCGAGAGCCTTACTTTTTCAGGCCAATTTACCTATAGAATTTTGGGGAGAATGCATTCTTGTTGTTGGATATTTAATTAATAGAACTCCATCTATGTTGTTGAATGGTAAAACCCCATATGAGATGATTTTTGGTGTAGCACCTTCTTATAAACACGTTCAAATTTTTGTTTGTTTATGTTATGCACATAATCTGAATCGAGAAAAGGATAAATTTGCTAGTACGAGTCGCAGATGTATTTTTGCTGGATATCCTTTTGGAAAGAAGGGTTGGATCATGAGATGTGGTGTTTGTTGAAACTGATTTTCCTTATGCAAATGAGCAAACTGTAAGACATGAGATCATTGAAAACACAAATATGGAGTTGGATGATGTTGAGAATGAATTATAAGAGGAACCTGATGAAACTGTAGGGAGTGTTATTGAGAAGAATCGAGAAAGAGAGGAAGTGGAAAGAAGTGTGGTGGTGGAGGAGCAACTTGGTAAGGGACAATGAGTTAGGCAACCTTCTCTACGTTTAAAGGATTATGTGACAAATGCCATCAACACCAGCCCCTCATCATGCTCCTCTCAGCAATCTACTTCCCCAGGTACACCTTACTCTCTAGTACATTATCTGAGTTATGATAATTTTTCTGCACAACATCGGTGTTTCTTGGCAGCCATTATCAAAGGACACTAACCACATTCTTATGTTGAAGCAGTTAAAGATGCACGGTGGCGAGAAGCTATGCAAAAAGAAATACTCGCTTTGGAAGAAAGTGGTACATGGATAGTTGAAACTTTGCCACGACCCACCGGGGAAGAAAGCAATTGGAAGCAAGTGGGTGTATAAAATTAAACACAATTATGATGGGTACAAGGCGCGATTGGTGATATTGGAAAATAATCAAGTTGAAGGAGTCAATTTCTAAGAAACTTTTGTTCTTACAACAAAAATGGGTATTGTATGCACTTTTCTTGCCATTATGGCGGCAAAGAATTGGGAACTTCATCAAATGAATGTTCAAAATGCCTTCTTACAAGGTGATTTGGAGGAAGAGGTTTACATGAAAATGCCACCTGGCTTTGCATTTAAATCCTCAAGAATGGTATCTCAACTCCGTAAATCGCTATATAATTTACGATAAGCACCTAGATGTTGGTTTGCGAATTTGGCTGCATCACTTAAAGCTTATGGTTTTCATCAATCACATTTAGATTACTCTTTATATACCTTTCAAGCTGGAATTGTTCAGTTAAATGTGCTTATTTATGTTGATGATCTTATTGTCTCTAGTAATAACGTTTCTGCTATACAACGGTTCAAGAATTATTTAAGTAGTTGTTTTCATATGAAAGATTTGGGGAAATTGAAATTATTCTTAGGGATTGAAGTGCCCAAAAACTCAGATGGCATTTTTTTTGTGTCAACGCAAGTATGTGTTGGATATTTTTCAGAGATGGGTTTGTTAGGATCCAAGCATGTTAAAACTCCACTAGAGCAAAATCATAAACTTGCTTTTTCTGAGAGTGCTGCTATGAATAATCCTACGTGGTATCAACGGCTGGTGGGACGACTTATTTATCTCACCACAACTCGACCCGAGTTGTCTTATTGTGTGCATATTCTCGCTCAGTTCATGCAGCAGCCCAAGAAAGTGTATTGGGAGGCAGCTGCCAGAGTGGTCCGTTATCTAAAAGGAAATCTAGGTCAGGGTATTCTCTTGCGTGCTAATAGTGATCTCAGTTTGTCTGCATATTATGATTCTGACTAGGCTAGCTGTCCATTGACGAGACGCTCGCTAACTGGTTATTTTGTTCTTTTGGGCAATTCTCCTGTTTCATGGAAGAATAAAAAGAAACAAACAGTGTCTCGCCCTTTCGCTGAAGCTAAATACCGGTTTATGACCACTTCAGTGTGTGAACTTAAATGGTTGAAAAGTCTGTTAGCTGCTCCTAGTGTGGAGCATTCTAAACTGACGAACTTGTATTGTGATAGTCAAGCCGCATTACATATCGCTGCTAATCCTATGTATTATGAACACACCAAACACATTAAAGTGGATTGTCATTTCATCTGGAATGAGATACTAAGTGGTAACATTAATACACCATATGTTCGTAGTTCACTGCAACTTGTCGATATCTTCACGAAGGCGTTGGGTACAGATCAATTTGGTTTTCTTCTTCGCAAGTTGGGCATTCGAGATCTCCATGTTCTAACTTGAGGGGGGTATTGGAACGACAACTATTAACTGCTATTATTTAGGAACGACAGTTATCAGCTATTATTTAGGAAGTCTGTGTATATCTTTTCCTTTCCGTTTCGTTTTGTAATTCTTGTACAACTTGGGTAGTTTAGTTAGATTAGGAATGTAATTGATAGCTGTAACTTCTTGTATATATATCTCTCGTTTTCAATGGCAACACAGATCAAAATTCTCATTTCCAAAATTTCTTAGTTGTTTTCTTTACATAGGCATTCTTTTATCTCGGTTTTAATATGTAATTTAACGTTTATTTTATATGTAGCAAACTCTTTCCTTTAAAATTTTTATATATTAATCGATTGATTTTTATACCTTTTTGATTAAAAATCTCTTAAAAATTAATCTTTATATCATTGACATCTTTTTTATATCATTGACATCTTTTTTCACCCTTTCAAATATTATAAGTTCATTAGCTTCTATTTTTTTTGTTCATGACTTCAAACTAACTTAGTAACAACTTTATTTTTATTTCAAAGTAAGGTTATTATTAAATCAATTTTAACTTCAGTTGTTATAAATAATAATTATTATGCGTATTCGACCACCAACTAAATACATTGTTATGGTACAAAATGTGATCAAATAATTCGATTGGGCTTTAAGTCCTTAATTTTTGTCTGAACATCTAACAACACACATCCTTCGTTCTATAGTGTTATTTCCATTTCTGTTTCTTCTCCACAAAAGCGGTTCAACTTTGACCCAACCTATGGCATAACATGTCTTTAAATGTTTTATTTATTTCATTCAACCGGAAAAAAAAAAGATTTCTCATTCATACAAGTTGAGCCCCTTTATATATATCTTTTTGGATTAGGCTTTTCAAACCAATTATTAAAAAAATTCAAACAGTTTAGTCTGAGTCAAGCATAAAAATCTTGAATCGTACATTTTTAGTTCAATTTTCAACTTTCCGGTTCAATTTATTTTAATAACTCTTGTTATCATAAACTAATCAATTTATTAATTAATCAGTTAATTTTTGTAAATTATTAAGTTGTTATAAACAAAAAAATAAATTAATTTTCATTTAACAACTTTTTAAATTAAGTTGTTAAATTAAACTTTAAATACTTCCATAGATAAGGACATTTTTTTTCAATTATAATTTAAATTCTTTAATTTTATTTAACTTTCAACTAATTTTATGACGGTCTAATACCAATTGAATCTTTTAAACCTTAAATCTCTTGTCTTATAAATTTAAATTTCAATCCAATTTTAAAAACATTGCTTCAAACAGTATCCCAACCCAAATACATGGTGATATTTTTTTAAAGTAGAAAAGGATTTTTAAAACACAAAATACAGGAACATAGTTTAATTACGATACACATTAAGATTTAGAAATTTACAAAGTCTGAAATAGTATTTATCTGACTGAAATTTATAATCAAATTAGTATATTACTTTTATTTCAGTGGTAAAGGTGAAAATTAACGACAAAGATGAGATTCGGTATATTGTGTAGGTGAAATTTGAAGTTTAGGGTTTGCAGGGCTTCTATTCCATTTTCAGAATACAGTATAATTTTTAATGACAAAGATTAACTGCAGTTGATATATTTAAATATTTTTTTTCATCATGTAATATTTTAAATTTAATTTTATCTACTCCTTTATTGAAAATAGAATTCTTAACTTAAATCATCAAACACAAACAGCATGGTTAATCAAAGAGATGTGTTCGATGAAACTTGTCCCTTATTATATATACTAAAAATGATAACAGTTTTGGTCTGTCATACACCAAAAACGAAAATTTTTTTCCCCCAGCTTCTCTTAAACATAATCTAATCTTAGCTCACGATAGATTACAAAATTGAGAAAAAAAAATTAATTGAACTTGGTGAACAGCTATTGTTTGCTAACCATATTTAATAATGTACGTTTACTAGACATATTTAACAATTGCTGAGATTGTCCAGAGGGAGGAATTGGTTTTCATCGACACCGACGTTTTGGATCTTTAGTTCATTTTAATACTAAAATGGGAGAATAAAAATAGAGAAGTGACACTAACTATGATTAATCTTTGTCCTTGTCCATCCTAGGCATGTTCGCTTGGTTTTAAGTGTTTCTTCTTAGGTTGAGCA
>JANZLX010000009.1:15510948-15520959 GCA_025531955.1 Erythroxylum orinocense | reverse complement strand
CTTTTATGAATAATTTGTATTTGTTTTCACCAATTATTTTTATAATTTTTTGTCATATATATTGATATGAATAGGTTATAGTTACCCTGAGAATCGAACTTGAAAATAGGTTAACCGATCCTATAGGTTCTTTAGGTTCAGGTTCAAGTTCAGGCTCGTGAAATTGCCGAACCTGACATTCAAGTTCAGGTTCAGATTATTTATGAACGGGTTAGGTTACCTTACCATGAACACCCCTATTAATCATTGCCGCCAAATCATTTAGTCCACAAGACTTCTAGTGATGGTCAACGAAGATTATTAATTATACACAATATTCTCTTTATATTTTTCAAAAAATTATTTTTATAACTCAAATTCGTAATTTTCTAATAAAAAATTATCTTATCAATTGTTCAAAGTGTAGCTTCATCTAAATCACAATCAATATGCCTAACAAAATTTCTTGAGGCTGTCCATCTATCTAAATAGGTCTAACACTAAATAATAGTGAAAATATACAAATTGGCTTAATTTGTCAAATCATATTCATGATGTCTTCCATAGAATGCAAACTTGAGATTATAGCTAGGACTTAATTCACATGTCACAATTTTTTCCTTAAATATTTGGTTTCACCTTCTATTAGTTGTTATTTATTTTGTTTCCATAATATTTAGACAAAATAAAATTTTATTTAATTATTAATATTGTTACACCTTTATTATCATAATTATTTATTTATTTATATTTTATTTAAAATAATTATATAAGGGAAATCTTGTAAACTAATACTTATTTATTGATATATATTAAATTTTAAAAACAATTTTAATATTTATAAATAAATATTTGATACTTTAGGACTTTTAATTTTATAAATAATTATTTTTAACATCATCATATGATGATATAGTATTGGATACTTAAATAATTAACTTATTATTAGTGGAAGATGATTAGTTTATATCCTAAAATCAATCAGTTGATTATAGTTTAGTAACATAACTATTTACAGGCATTTTTTATCTTATACTTATTAAATATATGATAAATTCTATAGGATAAATATACATTGTAAATGAAATTATGTGGAGAACATAACTATAAGATTCATATTACATTATGTATTATCTCTAAATTATTTCTAGCCATTTTTATATTAAGACTAGACATTAATAGAACATAAATAGACTAGCACACATTATGTTTCTTTCTTTTGAAAGAAGTAGTTGACCTCATAGACTAAAGTATAAAGATACTTAAATAAATATGTGAGTCTTTGTTAGAAAACAAGTTTACTTAACTGTCCCCATAAGAGAAATTCATTTAGAACATTACCTGGATGCCTATACAAATTGTCGTTGTATAAGTGATCATTTGACTTAAGATCTCTAAAGTATTTTGTATAGAGATTGCTATATTTTAATACTATTTATAACTTATTATAGTCAATGGTAACTCAATTAGTAGTCATTGGATATAACATAAACTATATAGAAATAGGTAAGTGATCAATATAAGATTCATTACCTTAAAGAAATTAGGAATAATATTTCACTGTTCTAGATTAGTATTGATCTAAGAAATCATTTGCCAAAATAGAATGACACTTTTGAAAATAGTTTTCAAATGTTATTAATAGAATCAATTACTAATAGTGAAGAACTAATATGATTAGACTTAAATATATTAGAAATTATTTTTCATACTTTATGTCTAATCAGAAGATTGTATGATAAAATAATTGAATTATAAAAAAATTACATATGAAAAGGTTAGTCAAAATTACTTTGAAATTTCTAAATATTTGAGTGCCCATGATGCAATATTAGAAGCCAATATTGATTTATGAATATAAATTATTTAATTAGAGAATTAAAGATAAATTAAAGATATTGAATTTATTTAATCCTAAATATGATTTAAGATTATCATTTATATCCATTGCAAACATATTTAGGAATCTAATGAGTCACACACAAATAATGGTTTGAAGAGAGAAAAAGGTATTTTAATCAAATTATACATAAAGAAATGAACATCACATGTAAAGATATTTAAAGTTTACCTTCTATTGGTCACTTACAAAAATCTATGCATTATGCATTCCCATTTATATTTAGATCTTCAGCAAGAATGTTCAAAACGCAATGCCAAGATGAGTAATTTTCTCCCTCTACCACAACCAAAGATATAAGAAACATCTTATTGTTTCCATCGTGACTAACTGTAGCTATAAAGCACCTTTAAGAAATGTCTTCAAAGAACATCCATCTAGCCCAATTCTTTTCCTATATCTACCGAGAAAATCATACTTCAAAACACTAAATCCCATATAAAACCTTTTAAATATTGACTATTTATATTGTTCATCAAGTTCTGTTTGAATAATATATTGTCTATCTTTGTCACCTCGTCATAACTCTTGCCCATAAGGCCATAACTTGGCATAATAACCTTCTATAGATCCTTGTAGCATGACAATAACTTCCTATTTAGCCCTACAATATTAAGATTTAGTCATATGTAGTGCATATTTTCTTTGAAGATTATCTATCATCTTAGTAATTGGCCAATTCGGGTTCCTCAAAAGCTTAAATGATTATAATATGCTATAGAGTCCACATTGCAACAATTTGTAATATAAATGTTGGAATCCAACCGTTATCGAATCACCGGCTTAGTGGAAAATAATTTTTTTTACAGATTCCTAGCAGATCCCGATAATTGATTAAACTTGAATAAAATACAAATCAATTTAGAAATCGTACCTTGTTCACTTTCCATTGAAAAATCTTTGAAACTTTTCTCTGATTGATCAATCACCAGTTGTCCAATTGTTCAGCCTCTGATAGTATCCACATAGCAATTCCCAAACTGCTTTGAGAGGAAGAAGACAAAAAGTGCTAGCTTCTAAAAAACTCTTTCCTTTAAATAGAAAAATCATGACAATCTTTTATTAAAATTAAATATCTTTAATTATAATTAAAATGAAATTATAATTATAATTATTTTATTAAATTAAATTAAATTAAATTAATTATTATAATTATAATTAATTTAATTTAATTTAATAAAATCAAATATCTCATATTTGATTCCCAAAGTTTCTAAAACTTTATAATTAAGTCCAACTTAATTAAATTGATTTTTCTTTCACAAATTGTTCTTTGATGTGTGACCCATTAGGTTCCTAATATATTGATAATGATTATAAATTATAATTCTAATTCACAAATAAAATTAGATAAATTTAAACTCCTTTTAATTTATCTTTAATTCTCTAATTAAATAATTAACAATTATAAATCATGATTGACGTCTAGCAATATGTCATGATTACCTAAATATCGGTAATATCAAAGTGATTGACTTAACCTGTCCATGTATAGTTATAATGTATAATTTAATCCTTTCGTTATTTAATATTCTAATTAGACAGAGTATGGATATGGTGTTTACTCTTATCATCCAATCATGTTCGTTTTTTCTAATTAGTAATTGTTTTATAATTGAAATTTGAAAACTCCTTTTCAAATATCAATTCACTCTAGCCAGAGAATTCCATACATCATTACTAATCATTCTCTCTAATTACTTTAGAGTGACAAATCCTATATTAACTTACTCAACTATCTACATATGGTTTATACTGTATCTAATTACTACCGATTGAATTATCCTAGGACAATTCATAAGTGACATAAAACACATTAATTTCTACACTAGATACCTTGGTAATCTCAAGTCTGAGGATCATTTATACAACCATCATTATGAGATAATCCATAGACACATAAGTAATATTCAATTCAGGATTCTCATAACTGGGTCAGTTCAGTGACTTATTCTCTAATAATCACCCACACATTAGTTTAAGTATCCCTATACTTTAATTTATAACATCAGTTACTTTCTTCATAAGAAAGAAACATAATGTGTGCTAGTTTTACCTTTTCAACAATATCTAGTCTTGATGAAAATACAACTAGGAATATTTAGGAATAACACATAAGTGTAAATTGAATCTTATAATTATGATCTCATCATAATTTCAGTTACACAGTAATTATCCCAAGGATTTTATCTTTAGTATTAACACATAAAATATTAATTAAATTAATATATAAAGATAAATAAAGCCTTTTCATCAATTTAAAATAATGTCATACATTAATTTATAGCCAATTGATTGGCTGTAAGGGCATAAACTAATAATGCCTTACTTGCACTAAAGCCAATCCCCTATGAATCTAATACCATATCCATCTATATGATGATCATGTCTCTTTTAAGTCAATGGCTTAGTAAGAGGATATGCTAGATTCTCTTGAGTAGGAACTCACTCTAATGTTATATCTTTCCGCTCCACTATCTCCTTGATCAAATGAAACTTCCTAAGTACATGTTTGAACCGTTGATGAGACCTGGGTTCCTTTGCTTGCGCAATAGTACCGTTATTGTCACAATAGAATACTATAGGCTCAACAATGCTAGGAACCACTCCAAGTTGAGTGATGAACTTTTTGATCCAAACTGTTTCCTTTGCCACCTCTAATGCTGAAATGTACTATACTTCGGTCATTGAATCTACGATGGTTGGTTGTTTGAAACTCTTCTAACTAACTGCACACCATAAAGAGTAAAAATATCCCTGACTGTGATTTACTATCGTCTTGATCAGATTGGAAACTAGCATCTGAATGAACTTGAACTCTTAACTCAGCTTCTCCTTAGACCCAAAAAATGTCGTTAGTCTTCTTAAGTGCTTCAAGATGTTTTTCACAACCTTTCATTGATCCTCATTGGGATTAACTTGATATTTGCTTGTACGTATGTACATTTCCATCCATGTCAGTTTTTCTCTTAAAAATCCATTTGCACCCAATAGGTACTATACCTTCAGGTGCATCCACGAAAATCTATACTTGGTTAGTGTACATGGATTCCATCTCGGATTTTATGGCTTCTTGCCATTTTAAAGAATCGATGTCTGACATTACTTCTTTAAAAGTAGTAGGTTCATCATCTATGAGTGATACATTATCCTTTCCATGCTCAATATGTAGATCTAATCTAGTGGGAGGACGACGTTTCCTACTAGTTCCTTGCAGATTATGTGTCTTCTAAACTTTCAGTTGTACATCATATGTATCAACTTGAGGATTTTGTTTCATGTCTCAAGTAATTCTTTTTATTCCTTCTCTTTCTTTGATTTATTTAAATATCCTAGAAAAGGTACAACAGATTTATAATCAGACAATGAAGGAAACTTGTTGGGCCCCGTTTCCAAAGCCCAACTATCGGTCCAGAATCGAAGAATATACATAAGCGGGTTTCCATTCTCATTAACCCTCATCGAAAAGCCCTCATTTTTATAACATCTCAAGCCCTAAAGGCGAGCCCATAAAACAAAAATCACAAAAATTACAATTTACTTCTTCACAATGGTAGCTCTTAGTCTCTAGTTTATTTCGAAACAAGAACCACCCAATCGGAGCTCTATAGCTCAAGATATGCTTAAAAATCCAATATATGTTCATAGCCCGATTAAGCTCTCCAACCCCACCACTCACTTTCATTCCATCAAACTTCTTTAATTTAACTCCAAAGGCTATAAATATTTTATGGAGGTATAGAAAAACATGTTAAAAATCTAACGCCTTAAGAATCACCTCAATCGGAGGTCGGACGAAGGAGTTATGGCCAAACGAATCGAACATGTTCGTATCCTGATTCTTATTGAACATACTTTGGCGCAAATGCCATAACTCTCATTATAGATGTCAGATTGACTTTGTTTTTAGACGGTTGGAAAGAAGACATCTAGGGCTACAACTTTCATGAAGACCAAAAATTGAAATTCTGTCGTTAAGAGGGTCAAAATATACAGACCGTGTGAAATTACACGGTCAGGCCGTGTAACCTTCGGGTGAAAAATGTGTCCCTGTGTTTGGAATTACACGGCCCGTGTAAATTCACACGGACAGACCGTGTAACCATCGGGTGACATGAATTTTTCACCCTCAAAGATCCCTCCAAAGGTTCCTAAACCCATCCTAACATCCCCTTTCTTCATACTCTTCTCCAATGCCACAAAAATCACTTCAAATCCATTAAGCAACATCAAACATCATTGAATCTCATCTCCAAAGGCTTGATCACACAAATTCTTCTCAACTTCAACATATTCTTCTAACACTAGCAACAAGTTGATATCTCAACCAAGGATAACCACATACATCATACTCAAACTTAAAAGGAACATAATCATACAATATGAACTTCTCAATTCTCATTCTCATTAGAAAACAAAAGCAATGTTTGAACAAGCTTTACTTACATATCAACACATACATCAACTTAATACAAAATACAAAAGATGCTCATGTTTGATATGCCTATAAAGCTAGCCAAATGTTACTAACTTAATACAAAATGCAAAAAATTCCTAGCTCTCTTGAAGTGTCCAATTTCCTTGCAAGGGTCGTCATCTTTCTCGATCTGCACCTGAGGAGAAAAATTATTGGGTTGAGCTATACAGCTCAGTGGCTAACTTATTCATAGCCATTTGCAATGGGCCACACATTCAAACATATACAAATATCCATATAACCAACAATGAAGCTTAGCATACACAATTTCCATACACATCTCATAATTCAATACACAAAATCTCATTAAACACAAGTGATGTCATTTGTTATCCAAACATCGAACACAAGTCGCATCATAACTTAGCACAACAAAATGCAAATGCACACACAATTTGGCTTGAGGGTTCCGTGAACAAAACAGAGAAATCGAGGTTTACTCTGTAAACAAAACGAGTCCACTTTTTGGATCTCATGGGCCACAAGCGGGCGGTCGGGAGAAGGCTTAACGTCGACGTGCACGTGACTAACAAAACAGTTCCTCTCTCGCCCAAACACAATCAAATCTCATTCTTAATTCAATCATTCACAATCTCACATTCTCATGCTTAGTTCAATCATTCTCAAATTCATAGTCTCATGCTTTTCTTTATCCAAAATGCCATGACACAATTCAATGGCATAATATGAACATACTCCCAATTTAACCATATCACAATATCATACATCATCAATGCATAACATAACATCAAACACATCATAGCAATTCACAATTTATCAATTCAAGCATAAACATACACATATCTACACACACAAGGCAATTTGCCCATCACACAATAACTATAAATAAATTACCCACCTTGAAATTCTTAGAAAATCCAAATTCAATAGCCTCCTTCTTCTTGCTCTTGAATAGGTTATTAATTTCCTAAACACAAGCAAAATTTTCATAAATTCCAATTCAATTGGAAATTTCCCAAATTTCCATAATCATAACCAAATGAAATTAACCCTAATCCATCTCAAATCTAACCTACCCATAGTTCATCTAGGTTAGAAAACTCAACACCTAACTTAAAAACTCTAAAACAACATAGGTCTCTCCATCTTCTTCTTCCTCCAAGCATTCCCAACACCAACCCCTTTCTCTCTCTAGAATTTTTCCATCACAAAACCACAACCCATTTCTCAATAAACAAGAAAAAAAGATGAAGACTTACCTTTAGAAGCTTGGTTCTTCTCTTCTTTCCACAATTTTTCGACTTTTTTCCTAGTATTTTCAAATTTTGCTTCTCCTTCTCTTCTCTCCCTCACGTTTTCTCTCTTTTCTTCTCCTCCTTTGATTGCCAACGACCACACTCCTCCCTTCTTTAATTTTTAAGCCACCATTTAACCTATTCTTCCAATAATGCCCCTCATTAACTTGGACTTTCCTTTTATGCCCTTCTTTTGTCTTTTTGTGTCTCTACACCTCTAATTCATTAACTCCACATTAATTCTAACTAACTACCCATCTTTCCAACTAATTTCAATCTTTATTCAAGCCTACTTAATAATAACCCAAAAAATAATTAAACAAACAAACAAGCATACATAAAGCATTAAACAAATAATAAGGAAAAAATTTCAAAACAAATCGGGATCCAACAAAACTTATGTGCTTTTGGTTCATCATGTTTTTGGGAACATTCTTATCATCCTTGTGGGTAACATTACTGGGTAAGATAATTTTATTATCCTTTTCTTACGTTGAAGCTACTAAAGGGGTCTTTATTAGTGCTTTTAGCTCTTTCCCACTTCTTAAAACTATTGTACTTGCATTCTCTTTTCGATTAACAATTGTTTAAGATGGCAACTTTCCAAAACCCTTTAATTCCAAATTACTCATCATAATGGCTAATTGGCCAACTTGATTTGCCAAGTCTTAGATACTAGTCCTTGTCTCTTATTGAAATTGGTTTGTCTCCTGTTACAATTGCAAAGTGTTAGAAGCTAAAGATTTGATAATATCATTTAAAGACATATTACGACAATATTTATAACTAGAGGGTTGAGATGGTTGTTGTTATTTCGAGACATATGGCTGCTTGTATTTTTTAAAATTTGGATGTGATTGATTTATTTATGGGCTTCCATAACTAAGACTGGGATGATCCCTTCATCTTGGATTATACGTATTTGAATAGGGATCATATCTCCCTTGTGGATGTCTCGAAAATCCACCCACTATATTAACTTGTTTATGGCTTATGAGGAAAGCTTTGAAGAAGTTAAAACAAGACGGTTCGATTTTTGAGTATATAAGGAAATTCACATATTTGATGTTGGACATGCAAAACATGTAGGAGGAAGACAAGTTGTCTAACTTCATAAGCTCCGTGAAAGGTTAGATATAAATGGAGCTCCGAAGATAGAACATAAAAGACGTCCCTAACGTAATAGTGGTTGTAGATGCTATTTACAAATGCCACTAACCACTTAAACTAGCAATAAGGGCAAGATGAATGGTGGCAAACATAATGGTATGGAGAAAGGCAAGGAGAAGGTATATGAATATTCTTAATATAAGTTTAAGAAATAAAAAAAGAGATATTGCTTGTTTCATTTATGAAGGGTAACACTTTACTCTTGAATGCCTAAATTGAAGGGTGATTGGGGAACAAATCAATTCCATAGCCAGAATGGATCAAGAAAAAAGAGGTGAAACCCTACAGAAGAAGTCTATCTCAATAATTATGCTATGATGGATGTCATTGACCTCAAAAGTAACAAATTAGCTTTGTCATAACTCTCTTATTTGTCCATTTTGATTGCTTGTAAAATACACTTGTGTTGTGATAGTAGAGAAAAATACTTAAACACGAGTGATGTGAGGCGTTCATAAACATATGAAATTATTAGTCAATAATCACGAAGGGAGGGTTGAATTGAGCTTTGTGACTTAAGCTTCACTACTATTTGTGTAACATTTCGGTACCAGTGGGAAGGGTAACATATTAAATATGGGTTAACAGTGAGAGCTTAGTAATGCTATTACATATTCATACATTATGTGACATATTTGTATTGTGAAAAATGACATTGTTGCACATGAAATTGTTGTACATGCATACATTGACATTCCCGATCTATTTGGTTATAACTGTAATTGGTTGAGAATTTTGAGAATTATGGATTATTGATTTTGAAAATTTATTTGGAGAGTGCCATTATTGATTTTATAATATTAGAGAATTTTAGGAATTTTTCTGAAATTTTTCGGGGTAAAAACTCGGACTAGAAAAAATATCGGGCGGTAGATCAATTGGTCACTGGTAGTAGAATTGATTGCATATGGCATTGAATTTTGGACATATGGGTATATGAATTTTTGACAAGTGGTATTCATTGGAAATTGGGCTTAAAATTAATGATGTAAGAAGGATTTTAAGAGAGCTTGACAAGTGACATCATTTTGGCCATGTCTTTTATTAACTTAATTGCTAAGTATACATTGAATTGAAGCCCCTTCTTGCCGCTCACGGCACTCATTCTTTCTAAAGCCTTTTGGAGATGATTTTTTAGAGAATTCTCTTCTTTTCTTCGTGCACCATCTTCCTTCTCCTTCTTCTTGAATTTTTGCTCACTCAAAACCTAGTTGTTATCTCTTTCTTGC
>JANZLX010000009.1:15364930-15377907 GCA_025531955.1 Erythroxylum orinocense | reverse complement strand
ATGAGTCTTTATTAAAGAATGAATTTCATTCCCCTACTAAGTGGGGGTTATGGAGGATTCCCCCAAAGTGGGATATCAAACCATTATCCCTATAATCATAATCAACAACCAACCACTCACTTTTCATTCCATACTCATTAATCCCTTCCCAAATCTATCAACTAAGTACCCTTAACTTTTCTTTTCGTTATAGGCTTGTAGCCCATTGTAAAATCTAGCAAATTGGAAGCTGCAAAAAGGAAATCATCGATTCCCAGAGTTTAACGTGAGTAAAGGCAGTCTGAAGCTCTTTTAATTTTCCCCGTTCAGCTGTAAATCTAATTCAAAGCGATCCTAGTAATTATTTCCTAATTTTATAGTGGTGCTAGTGTTCTTTAACGAGTATAGGAAGATCATCGATTCATCGTTAGTTTTATACTTGGACTTCTATATTTAATCTTCCCTTCTTTTGATATATTCTTTAAGCCGAAAAAAGAAGTTAGTAATTAATTAAAACCTCTCAAAAAGATTACAACCTTCTCAATCAGGATTAAAAAATATATTTTATTAATATAAGTCATGTATTTATTAAATTTATAATAAAATGCTAATAAAATCATTATAAATAATTGCTAGAGCAATAAAATTTATGTAGATATTCAAATTCTTTAACTCTTTATCAGTATATATATTTTAAAAAGTATAGAAAGAATTGTTTTACATTTTTAAATATTTTTTATAAATTAATCTAAAATTTTGAGAGTTTACTGAAATTAACAGTCAACTTATTTAAATGGAAATAAAAAGAAAAACATCAAACAAGTTATTTTTAAATAGAAATAAAAAGGCAAAACATATATATTTTGTTCTATACAAATTCATAATTGTTCCTGAATAATAAATTTCTTCTTAAAGTCTAATGCAACAGTTCAAAGATGCGAATTTCTCTGGTAGCATAAAGCAGGCAACTCAGGATCCAGTTCACGTCAACAAGCAACTGGAATTATTGCTCAGTTTAGCTACATTTTGTAAAACTTACAAGTTAAAAAATTAAAGAAATTGAAAAATCAACGTAATCTTCTCTGTTCTTTTCACTCAGCCAGAAAAAACAGAAAAAGAAAAAAATCGTAGATACATATATAATATAAGGAAAAAAAAAAGAAATTCTGAAACCTCTTTTCCTTGACGTGGCTAGTGAAATTCCTACTTTCTGTTACCGATTTTGCGCATCCCATCAGCCAGAGGTGGATGCCTTCCAGTCCTTTGCAAGGTAGTTCGAACTCCATTTGGTTTCCTTGACGGTGAAGGGCCTAGCATTGTATTCAAGTTCCTACAAAGTTGAAAGCTTGGTCAGGGAAAATGTTAAGATCACTTGCATCAAATATCAATCAGCGTACAGGATTATTACAAAACAATAATCAAAATTGCACCTTAAGTCTTGGTTCTTTGCTGCTTTTGAGAATGACTTTTTGGCCTTCGACTCAATTCCATTGGTTAAGCTGGTAAGTTTGGCCTGATTAAGTTGCCACAATAAATCAGGTTCGGATGAGTCGCTAGTGACAGCATCTAGATTATCATCCAGGTCGTCTGTTGTAGCAACCTTCAAACGGCTATTACCCATGAAAATGTTATAGGATTGTTCAGGGAAATTTTTGGTAGAATCTGACAGATACTTTTGGTACAAGACATTAGGCAAATGGCCATTATCAGCTCCCCAACATCCCGTTGAGTTTTCAACTCTGTTTATGGCTTCTTGTTTGTTCACCATGACTTTATCCACCCACTCACCAGATCCCATTTCCTTCTCCTCCTCCCCATAATTTTGGCTAGGACTAATGACCGGAGGCCATGGAGGTGAATTAGCCAACAGCTCATCAAGATCGAAACTTTGCCTCTTTTGCCGCAATTTAGAGTTTGAATGAACCTGCACAAAACTCAAAATTAGTCAAAATTTATCATGTCGTATGCACCATATTAGTTATTTGGTTATGTAAATAATAACAGCAGCAAAGTGTAAATATTAGGACTGAATTAGCACCCTAAATGCCATAGGATAAGATCCAAAAGAAGACCCAAATATGGATTCCCTCTTCAAAGAATATAATTGGTTTAGTTATCAAAATGTGTGGATTTTACTCTTTCATATTACCGAAAATGGGAACTATCCGAAACAGTTGGCTGCTAAGCTCACAAGGGACAACACTTCTCGCGAGGACCTTTTGCAAGCTAGTTTCTGAATCTAATGATATAATTACAGGGCTTGTAACATTTGCAAATGCTCAACTATATTAACCTGAAAGCTTTTAAAAAGACAAAGCAACCCACTGATCACAGTGAAGCAATATTCACCTCTATGTTGCCTACATCACCCATGGGTTGCCTGAAGCCAATGGTATCAGTCAAATCTCCACATTGCTGCTTGGGATTGAAAGGTGTAAAGTCACTTTCTTTCCTTCTATAGCCATCAGAATTACCAGATGCAGAATATTGAAGGTATTCTGGCTCACCCTCCTTTTTCGCCAGTGCGGTCTTAAGGCTTGCAATCTGGAGGTAAAGAAAGACAATAAAATCAACTTTAGGTGGCTGGTATGTCAATTAGAAAGTTAATAGTGAGGTGAGGGAATTATAGAAGGTTAAAGCTTAGAGATAAAGAGGCACTAACTTGTTCTTTGAGTTCTTTAACATCTGCACCATCTTTGTTCACCCGTGCGGCACCAAGTTCAACAGTGGCTACCCGCTCTGCAAATTTGAGCGTACTTATTGTTTCACCAATGGCATCAAGCTCAGGGCTTATGTGAACAAACATCAGTGTCTTGGCTTGCCCTCCTGAAACAAGAATAGCAAAGCAACAAGTGGCCACTGCTCTCTGAAAAGAACGAACTGATAAAATCTTAGTTGAACCATGCCATTTGGACCTTACCCAGCGAGTCTTGTAGTAACTGTGTAAGCTTGCTGTTTCTGTAAGGGACATGGGGATTCTTTTGCGCAAGTGATGCAATGACATCACCTAGAGCAGAGAGAGATTTGTTAATATGCTGTGCTTCTTTAAGTCTATCCCCTGTGGCTTCAGATTTGTCCACCCTCTCACTACCCGCCAAATCAACCAAATGCATGCAGCCACGAAGAATAGTCCCGGATGTCATGTCTATTCCTTGAACATGAACAGTCAAGCAGCTACATTTCCACAACGACTATAAGCTACACTGGCTGAAAGCACTGGAATATATAATTGTGCAACGAACACGCAAAAGACAAGAACCCACCTGTGAGAACGACTGCTTCGGTCATTTAATGCTGTAGCACCAACAGCACGATTCCTTTGTCCAATGTTCATCAAATCAATCACATCTGATGTTGATGACACTGCAACCAGGTTTGCATCTGGTACGTTTAGACCATTCTGAGAACTATTGCGGATTTCTAATGTGTCACTGAATTAAGTATGACTTTCTTATATGCAATTTCACACATTCAGATGAAGTTTCAAATACTTGGTATACTTATCAATTAAAAGAGGAAATCATCATGAAATCAAGCTAAAGTGGTATATCATGCATAACAAGAATTGCACAGTTTTGAAGGATATCTTCTGTTACTTCCGTCAGTCACAAGGAGATCCCTGACTTGCTCATTGTAAATCTCAATCATTTGAACCGCAACATTATAGCGGAAAGTGTTCTTCCTTTGCTCTGCTAGAAGAAACAAGTCACCCAATGCCCTATAATTCACACCAAGGCTTTCCTCCGTAAGCTCTTTGGGTCCTGTCTGAAAGTATGACAACAAAACATTTTGGCATACTATTAAGAAACCACAACATTTTCTAGCATAATGAGCTACATATATATCTTAAATGCTTTACCATTGTATATGTTTTTCCAGATCCAGTTTGACCATATGCGAAAATGCAAACATTATATCCATCCAGAACTGACCGAATCAAAGGCTGCATGTCAGAGAAGACCTCCGCTGCAATTTAATGAATCATTTAATTTAAGATTCATATAATTTTATTTGTGCCCAAGAATAACTCTTGATGAAATTCTAGCCAACCTTGTGTTGCAGTTGGGCCAAAAACTTTGTTGAAGCTGAAGGACTTGCGTCCTTTGCCATATCTTGATGGGGTGTTTATATCAATAGATCCTTCTTCTATATTGTCCACAGTACTTAAAAAATTTGATTGTCTTGATAAAAATGGTCGCACTCGACAGTAAACCCGAATACTACCTATTCAAAGGAAGCAAAATATGAAGGTTTTATGAAAAAAAAAAGCTCAGATATAAGTTCCACAATAGATTTTTTTGCAATAGTAGCCTACCCTTTAAATCCTGCACTTCATTGTAAAGCTTGCGATTTTCTTCAAGGACCTTATGGTAACCCGAAGCTGCATGAGCTAGTCCTTGAATATGCATTCCTGTAAAGAAAGTAACAAGTTTGAACCTCAGCTTCAAAGCTTCATAGCATTTCTGTGGCTTGACTTCCCCACCAAGATCCATCAAAAAAGAAGCAAAAGGAGGTGGAATGATAGGCACAGAGAGATTAAAATAAAACAAAGTCTAAATTAGAAAACTTACCAAGATTGTTGAATTCTTCATGAAATTTCATTTGCATAAACTGCAAACCAGCCTTTGTTGCACGAAGTGAATGCTTTAATTCCTACAATAGAAAGATTATCGTAGGCAGTCTTGTTGCTTATAGAGCCAGATAAAGATACATAGCACAAATAGCATACCTGGACATCTCTTTGCTGTTGATCAAAGACCATCCGCTTTTTTAAAGTTTGGTTTTGTGATTCGTCCTCCTTGATTTTGTGAGAAAGCTCCTCTTTCTTGACCACTTCATTGCTAATCTCCTCACTCTTCATCAATCGGAAGCCAAAGAAAATATGAAGTACAAATGATATAGCAATGGCTTCAAAGTAAAATTTCATAACCAAGTGGGGCTATGCAGATCAAGGAGATTTACCGTTTTAGTTTTTAATGCAGATTTGAAGGAAAACTTATTTCCCTGTGAAGAAGTGTTGTTTTTAGGAGTAGCCTTAACCTTCAAATTACAGCAAAATATAACAATTAATTGGTGTTGATGGAGTTCCATTTTCTTCTTATGAAAGAAAGTTAAACTTCAGCATACCAGATCACGTTGGTTTGCAATCCTATGCTCAAACTCATCAACAAGCTTGCTGAGAACTGATTCCACCAACTATTGCAAGTGGACACGGCATAAGGCAATGTTAGAAGCAAGGGAAACAAAAGCAAGCTACAGTACTTAGTCACACTAAGATGCAACAACTATAGAGTTATGATGCAATGCAAATACTGTTCATCAGGGAGTGGAAATGAGAAAATTATAGTGATACGAGGACAGCTAATTTTTCTGCACCAAAAACAGAACACTAGTGTTGTAAAAGTTGCTGCACTTGCTAGTACAATCACTTCTTAATTAGTTTATTTTATCAACAGATGCTCCATCTCCAAGTCATATTAAAAAATATAACGGAAGTGTAATCTCTTACCATTTGAACTTCTTCAGGCTTTTTATCCATCAACAGAGGACGAACAAGCATGCTCCATGAACCAGTGGACTGCGACAGTTATAAAAATTTGAATTCCTTTATGTCCAAGCACAAGCACAACCACAACCCTAAGAGCTAAGTGTACCAACCATTTTATTGGAATCAAGCTCAGCGGGCAGGGCACTCAATGATTTCTCATTCATTGGTGAGTTCCTTGACAAACAATTCATGAATGGTTCTGCATTTTTCCTCACAAATGATTTTGTGGTCATGGTAGGTTTCACCGTTCCTCCAAATTTCCATACTCCATTTCCACCACTCTGTTTCCACTCATAATAGGATTTGAGTGCCAAAACACTGTTCACAACCCTGGCAGATTTTCCTCCCTGAGATTGCGCGGAAAGAGGACAACAACATATTGGCAAGTTTAGGCTAAAAACTCAACAAAACACAACTCAGCTTTAGAAATACAGGTATATACAAATTGCAATTTAAAAACTAAGGGGATAAAGAAGAAATTTGCTTATAGCAAATTGCAAGACATACTTGTTCAAGATCAGAAGCTTCAAAAGTGGGAACCCCCAACTCTTGAACAGCCACAAGGAAATTCCTCACGTTTTCAAAGTATTGAAATGCAGACAATGCTGCTCCATCCGGGATAAGCGCAGCGTCACATGGACTTTCAACCACCTGCAAGCAATCAATTTTTTTAATACCCCATAAATTTTTATCTAATAACTACAACAATCTACAAGGGATTGGGCTAATTGCATATATATACATTACATGTACATATGTATAAATTAACTCACCTTAGGCACAGCTCCAGATTGGACCTTATTAAGAGCATTGCATAGAATGATCCCACTTCTCAATCCAAGCCTCAACTCCTCCTCCGAAGGCTCTGCCGGCAAATCCTTAGCTCCCACTACTCCGACCATCTTTCTTAACCACCCTGCTGCTTCATATCTCCTCGACGCTACAGTTAATTTCATCAAGAAATGATACACAAATTTTTTCTCACAAAATTGTATATTCCATGTAATGGAACATCCCGAATCAAGCAAATTGATATCTAATAAGAAGAAAAAAGAAAGTAAATATGTAGGATACCAGCTTCTTGAGCTTTTCTAGACTCTAAATCAACATCTCTGTGTCTAATGCCGTGCTGTTGCAGAACATCCTCCACCACTGCCGCCACCGAAAACGACAATCCTCCTTCCTCCATTCCTCCCTACCAAACGACAACCCCTAGAAACAATCAACAACAAGAAGAAACGCTCTGTTTCTATTCTGTTTCCTCAACAAATCACTACAAACTTACAACAACTACTCCCGAACCAAAAAGCAGAAAAATGGCCTTCAAATTGAGAGAATGAGAATGGGATGAGAGAGAGAGAGAGAGGAAGGGAGATGATGATATTTTGCGGTGTGTTGGATTTGGCTTTTGCCTTCTTTTTCCCTTTTGAAATCTCTTTATTCATCTCCCACGTTCCTCATTGTCTACTCAACTACTTACTTACTAGTTGTTACATACAATAAACTGACCTCCCATACTTAAAGATCTCTGTACGTGCTTTGTACTCACTTCTACGTAGCACGCACACTCTCTCTCTATCTCTATCTCTCCCATACCTGCTTCTCCTAACCTCTCTCCCAACCTCCCTTTGTAACTGCCTTGTCTTTTCAGAAGCCATTCTCGGCGCGTGCACCTTTACCAAGGTGGAGGTGGTAAAAATCTTCGGATCACGCTCTGTAACCGAATAGTGATCTTTATTTATTCCACCATCCTTCCAAAAACTCGTTAAAACTTCACTGCCTGTCATAATCATAAGTTGTTTATTACGTTAAAAAGGATAGTTGGGGTTGGGGGCGTCTTAAATATCTTGTTTTATAAGTAAAACAACGTTATTTTTGGACAGAAGATGTTGGAAGTTTTCCTTTTACAAAATTGTTCTCTAGTCTTGAGGAGTTGGGTATCCCTCCCTCCATTGGAATTCAAAATTGAAGCATTCAATTTCAAACAAACGCGGACGGCTGGTTTGTCCATTTCTTTGATGTTGTTATGCATGACGGTTGAATATGTTTATTCTTCAGAATCCAAATGTTCAATTTCGGTGGGATTTTTCGTATTTTACAATATATATATACATGAGATAAATAAAGTCAAAGAAAATTATTAAAGTCAAACATATCATGTTTTTGAAGGCTCAGGCAGACCTTTTCACCTTTCTTTTGCTTCACTCTTACATTATGTTCTAATCGAGCTTCTTGTATCTATAAAATGTTATGTACAGCATTATTATTCAATTTTAGAGACATTATTGTTAGATAAAGCTAACAATGATACAAAGTATGTGTAGTGTAGTTACATGCTTATTAGGCCTAATAATTTATCTCCATCCTCAAAGATGGAATCTGTTTCCTTTTCCGAGTGACATTGGTTCATGAACATTAATATTAAACACGTAATCGTCAAAGCTTATCACGTAGATTTGCTAAAGCTTTGTGATCATGATACCAACCTTACCATGCGTTTCTGTATAATATTTAATTAATTACTAAACTTGACCATTTTGAGCTAGCTAAGTTATCCATTGTTCATGTACACAACAAATTTTACCTTTTTCTCTTGAGAAAAAAAAGAGAAATTTATTATAGATTGTCAAAACAATTTCTACAAACTTTATTTTATATTTGCATATTTTAAATTTAAGAGATCTCATTCATAATAGGGTAAACTTTAGATTAATTAATAAAGTTGTTCTTTTGCGACTATAAAATTACGTGTTCAAGTAATAAAAATAAAAAAAGAAGGCTACATACGATATGACTCTCCTCAAACTTTGACAAAGTTAGAAGCATTGTGTACGGAATAAGTTAACAAAAAAACATTCATAATTTACCAGCACAATCTTTAATCTGCACTTTAAAGCAACAAAGCACACATCAAAAGCTCCAGTGTGTTAGGCAAAGTGTATCAATCAGAAAACCAGAATGGTAGTACGTTGAAAACGGTTGCCAAACAGCTGAGTCCTATATTATCATCATCAAATCTTAACCGCATCAGTTCATTACATTACTTGTATGATCTTCGAGCCTAAGCAATAAAAGGGGCTGGAATATTGTTACTTAAATAATTATTAGTATAAAGCATGACTAATGAATCAGTCATAGCCACGACGGGGCACAGGGAAGAGGAGGAGATTTAACGTTCGAAAATTTTCAAATCTTAGGCTCGGGACGAAACCAGCCAGGTTCGGAGTCCTGAAAGGCCCACGTGGCAAGGGCTTATCCGGACCCATTTTATGGGCCGTTTCGGCCGAGCTATAATCTTCTGCGGATGTTTTAGCTGAATCTTATAGTTTGGTGAACGTATGTCATAAGTGTCACTTCGCTATTGGATCCTCTGCCTGCTCCTTGCTACATAATACATAAATCAAACTATAGGCCAATTCGTAATCTTACAAGTCGCAGTGCATTGTTTAAATTTGATAGCCTAGGAAATAACTAAATTGTACAGCAAAAGTAAGAGTTGAACACGTTCAAATATAATTGGAGATGGGAAGAAATTAAGGAAAGATTATCTTTACAGGTAGCATTTGAGGTGCCAAATAAAAACCTTCACATGCTGGGGGAACCCACATATCTCGACTCTTCAGGCTCTTTTTCTGATGCAGGACATGTGTGACAATGGCAACCCACATCATATATATAAAGAAACACATATCAAAAATACACAAGGATCACAGCCTAAAGGAAAAATGGTTGGAATTTTCCATTTACAAAACAAAAAGAACAATACGAATGTAGGGCAGTTGGAAGACCAACAAACTTCAGTTGCTTTTAGTTAAGTTGGAAATCTGCGAGTTAGATCACTATAACTAATAGCTTTACTTACTAAAATGCAGATAGATCATGATACCCTTTAAGCTTTCAGCTGTATTCTCGAGGGATCCGAGGCAGAGAACAGGGACTGCACCTCAATACTTTTGCAATTCTTTTGGTCCACTAAAGTAATCCAGTAGTTCCTGCTCTGTTCTGTGATTAAAATTGACTAGTGTAGCCCCAGTAAACCAAAAGTCTCTATCAGTATTAAGTATAACAAGTCTTCAATTCTTTACTTCACGTTAATAGCTAATATTTCCTATAAAAGAGTAAGTAGAATTATTACCTATATACTTTTCTTATGTAAAAAGAAAGAACAAAAAAAGACTGTCCATCATGTTAAAGAAAGAAGACTCCATCATGTTAAAGAAAGAACTGTATCCCATGTTAATGGCAAAGTGAAAGCATTTCTCATCATTGTAATTATTACTCTAGGCTGGACAGAATGCCAAAAAGAAGTTTAAAAAAAGGATATTTATAGCAGCAGCCCCACTTGGAAAGCAAAGGCATGAGCAACCAGCAAACTCCAACTAAGAGATGTAGTAGAGAATGGCATAGAAATTCTTACATGAAAAAGGTCAAGCCTTTACATTCAAGAAAGGACAGTTTGTTAACCAGACTAAAACTTAGGACTTGTTAGTTGCTAACCTTAGGCTAATGAGTTTGCAAGCTCAAGTGCTGGTTCTTGCAACGTTTTAGGTTGATCCTAATCATAGACATTAAGATATGAAGAAAGGAAGAGTAAAGGAGCATCATAGCTTTTGTATCTTTATCTTTTCTATCATTTTTAATAATGAATTGAGCAACTTGCTTCCTCAATGAATAATCCTCAAGCATAGGAGAGGGCGGTAATATCCTTTTAATGGTATGGCCCTATGCTTTTTAACCGATCATATGCTGAGTACATTGACAAAGGGTATAGTACTTAAACTTCCCTTTGCTCCCTTGTCCTTTAGTGGATTTATGTAATAGCTATAAAGCATACTCCTCAAATCCCTTATTCAGTACTCGTAGTTTATTCGATTTTTTGGTGATATGTTGAAGGAGTATTTCATAGGATGCTCTTTCTGGGGTTAATGAGTTGTCTAATTATGAACACTTGTCTGCTTTATTGGGACAATTACAAGTGCATTTAGTGATGAATGTATGGAATATCTTTCAAATCGTCGCCTTAGTCCTAAAACTTTCGAGTGGCATTACTTTTCAATCTCCAAATCTTTATTGTCCCTATCCAATACATTTGTACATTGAAAGACGTCTAATTGGGTAATCCAATTCGGATGGAAATGAATATAGTAACCATACAACCTAGTAAAAGGTAATAACTGAAAGGGAAAAACGAGCTTTCTGTTCTTTTATTCTCATGGTAAAAGTTGGTTTATCAACAAGAAGATGGGCAAATGTCTCTGTTGAATTATGTTACCAGCATGGAAACGTGGTAATGATTGGACAATTGGGTTATGAAATGATTTGAGTTTTCCTCCTAATCCCCTTTCTTTCAGTCTCTCTCAGCTGGAAGGAAACAATACAGGTCCCTTGATTCAGACTACCCAACTAAAAATTTGCTTTAGGACTTCTTTTACCTTCTCTCCTAAGAATCAGCAATGCTGTTAGTATTTGGGGTCTCAAAACTTTCTTCCCAAACCCGTAGATAGCAAGTCATTACTCAAAAGTGAAAGAAGTTCTCAACCTAGCTATTTTGCTAAATGAAATCAATTTCTTCCCAAATTCGGTCAAGTCAATGTTTCTGTACATACTCAAAGAGCTTGTAATCAGGTTACAGATATTTTACTATCAATCAAGAGTTGTCCTATTTCCATGATTTTCCATTATAAACCAGACACTTCTACGGCCTGATTTGGTTTAAATGCGATACTCTCTTAGTCATTATCGTAATAGTAGGCAATGCATGGCAGGTGAACTATGTTTCCTGACATGAAATGAAAACAAAGCTGTCATCTCATATGGTTGGACTTTCAAGTTCCTTATATTCTTCGGGTTTGTTCAAAAATTTAAAGATATGGCTGTTGTACGCTTGTCTTGGGGAATTCTCAGACGATCAAATCAATAAACGCGTGAGATCAGCATACTTGTCTCTATGTTATGTAATATTGAAAACTACTTGATTTATTGAACTGTTTATTATACTTCTGGTTATATATATATATATATATATATATACTGTTTATTATACTTCTGGTTTTTGGGCATATTTATGCTGATATATATATATATATATATATTCAATATTAGGATTATGTGAGGGTTATTGAAAAAGGCCATCTCAGGGATTTAACCTAAATTCTCTTACTTTCGTACTAGATCTTTCACATGCGTCGTATGTGCCAGAAAAAAGTTGGGTGATCTTTCTCTAAAATGTCTGGGTTAAAATATGACTTTCAAATTTAGTTCAAAATTAATGAATGTTACCAAAGAGAGCGGCAATGCTATACGTAAAAAGGAAGAAAATCATAAATGACAGAGGCAAAGGATCATGAATCCTCTTTCTTAAACCTGACATGAAAGAGTAAATACCTGCTTCGATTTACAAAAACTAGATTTTCTTCATCAGAGGAGGAATCAAAGGGTTCAGCGATAGACCAATAATCATAATATAGAATGGAAGCAAAAATCATCCCCCTTTTAGTCAATCAAATGAGTCATTTCATCGCACTAGGCCTTGCCAAAACAAGATGATATGAATGAAGTTCCTGTTTAGGGACAGACTAGCAAAATAAACGCTTAGAAATAACAGCAGTGGGACTGATTATTTTACTTGAAGGGAGGTATCTTTTTCCTAGTGTAGAACCATTCCCTCTGTGCTATCGTATAGTTGATTACTGTTCTATTTAGCCTCTAACTAGAAATTCAATAAGAGAAATTGGCTTCTCTCTTTCCTATTTAATTCCCAATTAAAAAAGACCATATTCCAAAGAAGCCTTTCTTTCCTATCATTAGCGCCGACTGAGGATGGTCGGATTAGGAATAGAATAGCATACAAAAATCAAGGAGAGGTAGTAGTTGGATTCTTCGCATGTGTCCTAAAAGGTGCCCCATATGGTTTGGGCTTTGGTATCACAACCTTAAGTCAAATATTTAAACAATGGAGACTTTCTAGTTTAGTGAAAAATTGTTCCCCTTAAAAGTTCCTAGGGAGACTTGCAAGCATCTCTTACTTTTTGCTTCAGGGCAAGCGGGGGCACAAAACACTCAAATAACTATTCCTCCTAAAAAGAGCGATTGAAAATTTCCATGACCTAATGCAGAAATGAGCGTACCTCAAACCTATGCTGATATATATATTAGCATAAATATGCTCAAAAACCAGAAGTATAATAAACAGTTCAATAAATCAAGTAGTTTTCAATATTACAGCCTATCTACATGAATCATCGACCTGACAGGGCACTTTGATTATGTCACTTACGGTGATTTTATCTCATGATTTAAAGTACTGAATGCCTCGGAATATATTACTCGATACAAATGTAACACTATTGATTATCTGAAGTCAGGAAGCGACAGTACAATTCTATCAGAAGAGATGCATCCAAATTGGTAGTTGGAATCGCGAAAAAAACAAACGGCAAGAAGAAAAGAT
>JANZLX010000009.1:15330231-15343894 GCA_025531955.1 Erythroxylum orinocense | reverse complement strand
AATTTTAATATTCTTATATGTCCAATTCAAAATGCCAAAACCAAACAAAGAATATATATAAAATATATTCTAACAATAATTTTAATTGAATAAATAACTTAATTCAAATAATCGAAATAAAAATTAACAGAGATACATACACTCTGTTGTTTCGGAAGTGTGCTCAAAAGTAAAAAGTTCAAAACGACTTGTTTACAAGTCCACCCCCCTCCCAAACACGCCCTTCTTCTCTCTCTAATTAAGCTTTAACTTGTTTCTTTCCGCTAAGCTTAAGCAAAACAGACCAATAGAAAGGGAAAGCTTAATTTTTGTTCACCGTCAGTATCTATCCATATTCGCTTGCTTGATCCTATTCCTACTCTTGTGTTTGTGATAATGCCCAACGCTATGACACGGACCCACCACCAAGACCGATTTTATAACCCGCCGCCGATGAGGCGGCACCACCAGCAACTTCAAAGACCGATTCATAAAGGGACCCGACCCCACTTGGCTGTCAACGAAACCCGGTCCGACTCGGACGTGTCGACATTGTCGAGGGTCAACTCCGTTTGCTCGGCTTCTCCTACTGGACGCTCTAGTTTGACTAACTTGGATCGAGTCCTGGAAGCGGTTACTCCGTTTGTTCCTGTTGAATACTCTACTCAGGTAACCTTTGGTCCTTCTCAAAGCAAAAATCTTGAACTTTCTGCTAGTTCCTTGCACTTCTCCCGTCGAAATTACTGGTATCATTGCACAGGCTTTACATAGTTTGATTGAAGGCTGATCATTTTTTTAATGTTCGTTTAAGGATTAACTGATAAATCGAGCTTCATTCGAACGCTTTTTATTTATTTGGACTAAACTCTAGCAATCAAGCAGTAATGTCCATGTCAAAGTGTTGATTCTACTTGTGGCAGCATTGTGATTTTGTTCCTTAAGGGCATAATTAGATTGTCACTTCGCTTAATGGAAATGGTAATAACAAAATGCTATTTATATTTATTTTGATGGCTTTGAGATTTCCTCGTGTTTTCTTGGTAATCTAATGGCAGACAATGTGATTAATAGGTGACGATTTTTGAGTGTTCAGGGAAGGACTCGGGGTTGGAGAAATCATGAAGCCGATACACAACCGTTCTTTTGTCTCGGGGAGCTATGGGAATCATTCAGGGAGTGGAGTGTGTACGGAGTAGGAGTGCCACTCTCGCTAAAAGTGAATGACACTGTTAATCAGTACTATGTACCATCTTTGTCAGGCATACAATTGTATACAGACCAGCGTAGAGAACGCGTATGGTGAGCGCAATTTGATCCCTGACCAATTTAGTGTTCTCTGTCATCCCCTGTTTGCTGTTCTCACATCTTTTGTATTGATTTTCTGTCTGTTTGAACAATTTTGTTCATGGTTACTGCTCTCAACCCTTTGCCCTTTGTGTTTCATGCTGTACAGATAGAAGATCCAATCTTATAACTTTTACTATTTTGGATTGAAATTAGTAAGTTTCGATAGTTAATGGACACCACAAATACTGCTGCTTTTGCAATCTCAGTTTCCTTTTTTACTTAATGCTGTTACATTGTAGATTATGGAATGAGAATAATTCATAATCTATCTTGAATGCTAGTTTTCATCTATCTATCTTGTGTGATGATTTTTCCATTAAAGTTGTTTTGAAACTTATTTGCATGCAAGGATCTGCTTATTGTATTGGTCCTGGCATATGTTGAGTTTGAAGCTTACATTAGGTCTTAATGGCATAAGTCCTTCCGTTTGCTGCTACTTCTTATCATACTGCTTACTTTATTGTAACATAATGAATACCATGCTATTGCTACGATTATGGTATTGAGACAATTATGAATTTCATAACTGATCAATTTTAATGGGATTGGAGATAGATTGATTGTTTTAATCCACTTGATTTCTGATGGATCTTTCTGTTCCTTTCACCGTTTAGGAGAAACTCCATCATCTATTGGAATTCATTCAGTAATATTTAGTATCAGTTCACTTCCAAAAGCTGCCAATTATTTTATACATAAAAGGATCAAAATCTCTTACTAGATATATATATATATATATATATATATATATATTGCAAGCTGAAACTTCTGAAGAGGTTAGAAAATATTAACACTCATCTAAATAAATTTGCCAAAAACTTCTACTTTTGAACAATACGCGCTTTGTTCTTTCTTTTATTGTCATGCTCTTCGTCGTTTGATGAACTTGGTGGAGGAGGCTAATGATTCTTAATGGATCAGAGTGCTTATTTACACATGATTTTCACAATTAGAGAAGCAAAATTATTGAATTGGTTTAAACTAGTGTCCAAGGTAAAGAACTGCTATCAAGTTTCTTTGTAGAATTAGCTTCTCTTCACCTTGAACATTCATCTTTTAAGATGCTAAATTACAATATGCAAGCATGGCTTCTATTTTTATAGGAGAAGGCATAGTCAGGATAGTGACGTTGGTCCATCAAGGGATGCAAGTAGTGCTAATAGTAGCGAATGTGAAGCAGAAAAGCATGTCAAAGTCAATGTTGAGGAAGTGCGCAAGCTTGCACTGATAGACAAACCTCCAAAATGTTCGTCTGGTGATGAGAAGGAGATATACAACTGTAATGGGTTGCTAGCGTTTGAATATTTTGAGCAAGAACAACCTCATGCTCGGAAACCATTGTATGACAAGGCAAGTCCATTTCCAATAAAATTCATGTTTCTTTTCCCTTCTTGACATTTTTGCCTGTGCACCTATTTTATCCTCACCTTTTCTTCAGGTTTCAAGTCTAGCATCTCAATTTCCAGGTATAAAAATCTATCGGAGTTGTGATTTATTGCCTGCAAGTTGGGTTTCTGTGGCTTGGTAAGTTTCTATTGCATTTTATAAATGATGTTTGATGTTAGAAATGCTGATTGATTCTTATTCTTGTTGAGGATATCTTGATGCAGGTACCCAATATATAGAATACCTGTGGGTCCAACACTGCAAAATTTGGATGCATCTTTTTTGACCTTCCACACTTTATCAACAAATGGTAGACTTCCCTCTCCCTTACAGATTTTCATTAGTTTGTTGAACATTTATGATTCGACTCATTACCTTCATCTCTTACAGTTTCTGCTGCTGGCATAGGTAAGAATCATATAACCTTTGCTGCACCGAGTGTCAGGAAGCATCATGGTGGAGGTGCTTCTTCAAGAATGCCTTTACCTGTTTTTGGCCTTGCTTCCTATAAGTTACGAGGTTCAATCTTAACTCCAAGCGCTTCCGATGAATCCCAAAAAGCTAACTCCTTGCTGCAAGCTGCTGACTATTGGCTCCAGAAGTTGGAGGTTAATCTTCCAGATTTCCAGTTCTTTGTTTCACATAATTCACAATGGAGATGATATGGGTACGATTGTGTCAAAAGGATAATGTAACTTGACTTAAGGACCTCCATATGCAACCGAACTGGTTGGTTTTCAGTCGCTTATATTTACAATGTGTAAGTTTCCTCCCTCAAGTCAGCAGCATTCAGTCTTTCCACCGCAAAAGCCTGGGGAAAGAAAGAAGGAAGGGAAAAAGGTGGATGATCAAATATTTTGCTCCACCTAGTAAGCTGTTCGGCTTACAGTTTCCATCTTTTGATGCTTGCAAGCTTCTCCCCAGGGAAAGTAGCATCTGTTATAAAGACGAAACAAATCCATCTTAAAGACGAAACAAAGGGAAGGGAGATAAATTATAAACTATATTTTATTGTGCTATTTATGGGCCCTTCTTATCTGGATATATCGGTACATCAAGGACCGCTGCTTCTTATCTGTGTCTTGATTCTTAGTCAAAGTTTTGCCAAAGCTGACAAGAGTTTTGAGACGGTATTCTATGAACGTGGATATAATGCTACCAGTAAGTTTCAACTGCAGGCTGTCATCATCTGTATTTTTCCTGCATTTGATAGGGAGTCTGGCTTTGTTGTTCGTGTTTGTATACTTCTTGTGGGATTCCCTACCCTGAAACAGTGTCCTGAAGTTTATAGAAGATTTAGTCAACCACGAGTTTTGGGACCTAACTAATGAACGCACTTTTGTCTGGCGCTATATGAGTTTGTCTTCTTGGCATGAACTGTTACATGCAGCATAGTTAGGCTAAATAATGCTTTCATCTTTGCTTCACTCATGTTTCCTGTAATTTACACCAGAAAATAAAAGAATGAGCTTGCAGTTCAAATGGCATAGCCCTCTTCCAAGGTTTGAACAGCTTGTGTTTCATTCCACCTGAAAATCCCGCAAGTGACGAAGAAAAGGTCCCCTGCAAAAGATATTGTAGGGACTGGAATTTAACAGAGTTTACTCCTGTAGTTCTTAATAGTTGTAACAACAACGTGATTTCTAATGAAAAATTTTGTGGAGAGTACATATTATTGTTCAAATCTACAATTTAGACTGTCAATTTCTATCTAGCTCACCTTCAGAGGCTTCGAGTTATAATTTAGAACGAGAATTGGAATTTTGATTCTTTTAATTTGTTTTCACATAAAACTAGAGAAACTTTTAACTTTTTATTCGATTTTGAAGAGATCAAATATAAAAGTGTAATTCTTACTGTTGGAATCAAGATTTTTATTTTAAAGAACTCAAAAGTGATGAACTAATTATAATTTTTTTGTAATTTTAATGTGTAAATTCTATGAGAATTAAAATCATAGTCTTGAAGTATTTTTTTAAAAATATTTCAAGGTCAATATCAAGAATGTAACGGGTTTATCATCACAAACTTAAAAAAAAGGTATTGATTATGTCACTTTTGTTAAAAAAAAAAAGTATTGATTTTGTCTTTTATTGTGTTACGCATGAAAATTAACGAAGAAAACATGTAGCAGCTGAAGAAGATGGAAAGAGGAACGATGCCAAATAGTAGGAAGCACACTATAGTTGTAAAGGTCGTAACATCCAACAACTAACATGTATACATATCCCGATATAGAGAGTGTATGTACTGTTTATTAGCCGTTACACCAACAATATTGAGTAATGAACAATCATGGGAATTATCTCCGCCTCTCTCTCCCTCTTTTGTGCCACTCTTCTTTTTACTCTCTTATTTCTCGTACTACTTCATGATCTATCATCGATTTCTTGTTATTAGTTGAGCGTAAGTTATGAAATGTAGCATTTGGTATCAAAGCGGACGAGCTTTGGCAATCAAAAGAATGGTAGAGGAAACGAGGGGAGCGAAGCGGAGACCCTTAGGGGTCAAGATATTAATCTTTATTTGATTATTATTATTTGACTTTCATCAAAATTAATAGAAGAAGTGAAGTCTTCTTAACAATCTTCCTTTTTTCTGATGATAACAAATAATCATAATATTAGAAGATACAAAAATAATATTCAGATAAAAATAAATATAATAGTCAGACAAATAATATTCAGACGTAATATTCAGACGAATAAAGCAAGATATACAATGATAGCAAGATATACAATGCTTTCTACTCTTCTCCCCCTATTTGTTAATAATTAAAAAGATAATTCATTTTAGACGCTTCAAAATTTCAAAAAACATTTGTTGAATGTCAGTGTGGATCGTCTTGAGATCTTCTTTTATAGAAACACGTAGAAGTGCAATCTCCTCGTGAAGATCACCCACTGCATTACCTAGTTCATCAATCTTAGTATTAATTTCTTCAATGTTTTTAGCTAAGGCTTCTTGAACTTCTGTCTACTTGTGAATAGCTTCATTCCATTTAATGAAATTCTTCAAGAACTCTGAGTTAACAGTAGCATCTTGTAGTATTTCACTAAGTAGATGAGTGTGTTAAAAAACAAATTATTTTCTAGGTGAATCGTCTAATTCTATGATTTTGATTGAGGGTAATTTGAAAGGTAGTTTTTCCTTTAAGGATATCAAGATCATTAGGTCTGGGTAATTTTTAAATTGGTTGCCCAAGAAAGTGTAAGATAGATTTAACTGAAGTAATGAAACCTAAGGGTATGAAATGAATGAGTAAATGCATAAAGGTTTCTAAGTTAAAATCGATACCTTCAATTGTGATACTTTTGTACCTTCCTTCTATATTGTGCCAACTATCTTGAAACTTTCGTCTTTGGTAGATGCTCCAAAATTACTTCCTGATTCCCTTGATATGTGATGTGATACATAGACATCTACAGGTTGAGTTGCATAACATATGTCGTCTATGTTCTTCACTGCCACTTGAATCTCTTCTTCTGTGAGATCATTTTCGTGTCCTTTAGGAAACTTCTTCTTTCCTTTTTCTTTGTTTATCACTGGTGTTGAGCATCTAGGTTGTACATCTGGTACAATCTTGATTGTTGTTCTGCTCGTTATTGGATAGATTGTATAAGGATCTTTAGTAATCTTCAATGGATATGATTCTGTCTTTTCATCTAGCAAAATACTGTATAGTCTTCGTTCTTCAAGACTTAGAAGATGTATCGACTAATCATTTACTGTTATAGATTCAACTTGAACCTTAATTGTTTGTTTAGGAAGTTCTCTGATGATAATTGAACTTCTGTTACGATCAGGTGTTGATTTTTCTATGACCTTCATCTTTAAATCTTCTATCTTTATCGGTTAAAGAGGGTTGTAAGGTACTAGCTGTTGTTTAACAGTCTATGTCTTTTGTGGAACAGCAGATGATGAAACTTTCTTCTGAATAAGTTTCGTCTTCTTTTGTTATTCTACTGATTTGAAAAAGAGTTTTTGTTGAGGCTTCCTCATCTCAAATACTAACTTCCTTTTTTATCTCTGTCTCTCCAGATAATTGTACTGATTGAATCTGAGGGATAGAGACAATTGATTTGGTAGGCTGTTGTTGTTGCTCTTGCTCCTTTTTACTTTCAGATTCTTCACCAAGAATCAGAACTTTCTGCTTCTTCTATTCTTGTTATTGTAAGGTCATTAATCTTGGTGACCTTCTTGACTTCTTAGGTCTTTCTGATTGGAGCATCTCAGCCTTCCTCTTTAAAGACACTTGATGAGTTGGTTGTTGAACCTTCCTTTCCTTCCTTTCTGGAAACGTCTTGGCATGTATCTGCATATCGGACGATTGTTCAACCTTTTTCTCTACTGATATTCTTCCAGACGATCTAGATTTTGCTTGTATTTTTGACGGAACATTTTCTTTCTTGCTTCGTCTTGTTGAAAGCTCCCCCTTAGACTGTGCTTTCAGTGTAAAATCTATATCCGCTTCGGTTTAGTCTTGATCCCCATTTTTTGAATATTAGAGGGATTGATAACACTCTCAACATCCAACTTTACTCTGTTTCCTCTATCAAGTAAGATTCTAGATTCTTTGAAGAATTTTGTGAACAACATATTGTAGGGTAAAGAACTACTCTTCACATGATAATCCTCCCTAGCCTTTATCATGTACTTCAAAATCAAGAATGGAAGATTTACCGGTTGGTGAGTGAGTAGATAAAATAAACAATGTTCATCATTCAATGTCACCAAGTCCTTTGATCCTGCTCTCGGTAAGATACAATGGAGAAGAAGAGAATGAAGAACCCTAGCCTTTGGAATGAGGGTTGAAGACTTCTTGACTCTTGGATTACTATATCCATATAGTTGTCGATTGATGTTGGCTTTGTCTATATGACTTTGAGCAATCCAATCTGTATTGTTAAACAGTTCTGCTCCTTCATTTGGACACCCAATAGCCTTCACAACAGAATCTTGTGTGATTATTACCGATAACCCATCTACCATCGATACCAAGGTGTTGTCTACCACCTTTGCATTCTTCCAGAACTCATATACTTCATTCAAATATACCGTCTCCAGGATGTTGAAGAAGTTCTTCCAACCAAATGCTTTAATCTCAGGTTCAATATTCATCCGGTTATTCTTCAAAGAAGTAAAATCAACAAGTTTAATATAGACAAGAAATTTCGGCATTTTTAATCTGTAAAGGTTAAACACTAAACACAGAGACGTATTTCGCTTAAAGAAGCGAGGTTAGTATAAAAATGAAAGAAAGATGTGAAATGAAATAAGATGGATTTGAAGTTTAGAACAGAGGGTTTGATCGTCTTTGTTGAGAGCACTCTGAACAAGTCGGTTTCGAAGTTTTTTAAGAAAATTCTAAAGTGTAAGGTGTTGCAGATTCTGAGATGAATTCCTTTTTATATACACTCTTGAAAAGTTACCGTTTGTAAGATTTTTAACTGATCCTCCGGTAATCATGAAATTGAAACCACCGAGTGAAAATTTATCGTTACTATATAATCTGAAAACTTACGACTTTTTAGCTTCTTTAGAACGAATCGTCTAGATCATAGAGTTTCAAAAGAATGGTCATTTAATATTACCATATTCAGATTTCGTCTGATTTCCTTGAATTTGTTTTCACTTAAGGGTTTGGTGAAGATATCTGCCTATTGTTGATTCGTCTCAACAAATTGTAGATTGATGATCCCTCTCTGTACATAGTCTCTTATAAAATGATGTCTAACTTCAATATGCTTTGCCCTTGAGTGTTGTATTGGATTCTTTGAGAGATTAATAGCACTTGTGTTGTCACAGAAGATTAGAATCTGTTCTTCTTAGATAGAATAATCCTCTAACTGATACTTAATCCATAACAACTGTGAACAATAGCTTGCAGCTGACATGTATTAAGCTTCTGCAGTAAATAGAGCAATTGAACTTTGCCTCTTACTTGACCAAGAAATTAGATTAGGACCAAGAAAGTGACAGCTTCCACTTGTACTCTTTTTATCAATCATATCTCCAGCATAATCAGCATCACAATAGCCAATTAAAATGAAATCTTTACCTTTCTCATTCATTAAGCAAAGATCATTAGTACCTGCCAAGTATCTCAATATTGTTTTGACAACAATATAATGAGATTCTTTAGGATCTGATTGAAATCTTGCACATAAATAGAAACTAAACAATATATCAGGTCTGTTTGTAGTTAGGTAAAGCTAAGAACCAATAATTTGTCTAAAAAGAGTTTGATCAATCTTCTTACCAACTTCATCCTTAGATAAGAAGGTTGAAGAATGCATAGGAGTTGATATTGGTTTAACATTTTCCATTTTATATTTGACTAAAATTTCTTTGATATACTTTTGTAGATGAACACAAATCTTTCTTCAGTCTATGTAATTTGTAAACCAAGAAAGAACTTTAATTCACCCATCATACTCATTTCAAATTCACTTTTCATAAGACTTTCAAAATTTGAATATAATTTTTTAGAAGTTGCACCAAAAATGATAGCGTCTACATATATTTGTACAACGATAAAATCATTTTTAATATTTTTCCTAAATATTTTTTTATCAACTTGACCTCTAATAAAATCATTTTAATCAAAAATGAACTCAGACGATCATACCAAGCACAAGGTGCTTGTTTCAATCTATACAAAGCTTTATGAAGTTTGTAGACATAATCTGGTTCATCAATGCCTTCAAAACCTGGGGGTTGTTTCACATAAACTTCTTCATCTATAAAACCATTCAAAAATGCATTTTTCACATATATTTGAAACAGTTTTATACTATGAAAAACAACATATGCAAGCAAAATCCTAATAGCTTCTAGTCTAGCTATAGGAGCATATGTTTCATTATAGTCTATTCCTTCTTGTTGATTATAGTTTTGAGCTACTAATCTAGCCTTGTTACGGTTTACTTTTCCTGATTCATCTAGTTTATTTTTTAATACCCATCTGGTTCCTATAATAGACTTATTGAAAGGTTTAAGAACTACAAACCAAACTTTATTCCTAGTAAATTCATTTAACTCCTCTTGCATAGCTAAAATCCAAGCTTCGTCTTGAAGAGCTTCATCAATTTTCTTACATTCTAATTTAGAAACAAATGCTACATTTGCCTCTTTTCTAAATTTAGATCTAGTTCTCACGCCTTCTAAAGTTTCTCCTATAATCAGGTTTTCTGGGTGAGAAGATTTATATTTCCAATCTTTCCTTAAGCTAATATTTTCAAAAATATCTTCTACCTTATCAGGTGGATCGTCTGATGGTGAATCGTCTGGGTTATTAACTAAAGGAGTAGATAGAATTTCATCATCAGAATCTTCTCTTTTATCTAGATGAGAATCATCATCAAATTTCATATGCATAGACTATTCAACAGATTTAGAAACAAGATTATAAACTCTATAAGCTTTAGAAGTAATTGAATAACCTATAAAAATTCTTGAATTGATCTTAGAATCAAATTTGTCCAACTTTTCTTTTGTATTCAAAATAGTGCATTGGTGAAAGTGAGAAATATTTGAATTTCTTCCCTTCCATAATTCACACGGAGTTTTATTTAAAATAGGTCACAAAAATACTATATTTTGAATATAACAAGTTGTATTTACAGCTTCTGCCTATAAGTACTTAGGAAGATTCATTTCATATAGCATAGTCCTTGCCATTTCCTAAATCGTCCTGTTCTTTCTCTCTACGACTCCATTTTGTTGAGGAGTTCTAGGAGTAGATAAATTATGAAAAATTCCATTCTCTTCACAAAACATTTTGAATTTTTCATTTTAAAATTCTCCGCTATGATTGCTTCTAATTCCAACAGTAAACATTCCTTTTTCATTTTGTAACTTTTTGAATAAAACTTTAAAACATTTAAAAGATTCATCTTTATATGATAAAAACAATATCTAACAAAATCTAATGAATTCATCAATAGTTATGAGACCATACTTCTTTCCACCTAAACTTGGTGTTCTAGTTGGACCAAACAAATTTGCATGTAATAGCTCTAGAGGACTAGACGAAGTTACAATATTCTTAGACGAAAAGGATGTTTTAACTTGTTTTCTTTTTTGACAACTCTCACAAAAGGAATCTTTGGTAAAACTCTTACCAAATTATGTCTAACTAACTTGGAAATATGTTTAAAACTAACATGACCTAGCTTTTTGTGCCAAATCAATTTTTCATCATCTTTTGATATAAGACATGAAATATTTTGACTTTTTAATTCATCTAAGGTAATTTTATAGAGTTTGTTTCATCTCTTGGCAGAAAAGAATATGGAACCGTCCTTGTTTTTTACTAAACAAGAATTTTGATTAAAGGATACTTCAAAACTAGAATCACATAATTGACTTATGCTAATCAAAGTATGCTTTAAGCCTTCAACTAGTAGAGCATTATCAATAGACGAAAAGGAATCTTTACCAATTTTACCGATCCCAACTATTTTGGCCTGCTGGTTGTCTCCAAAAGTTACTAATTCTCTTTGCTTATGTGGGACGCCTAGGAACATAGACCTTCTTCCTGTCATATGTCACAAGCAGCCGTTGTCCAAGTACCATTGGTGGTGGTTGCTTCTTCCGAGAAAGGAGATCTGCAGTATATATTATATCCTTCTTAGGTACCCATATTTTCTTGGGTCCTTTGAAGTTACTCTTAGAATTTTTCTTTGAATAATAATAAGAATATTGTTTCTTTTTCCTTCTATTAGGAACAAAATTCTTATTGTGAAGAACATTACTATTATGAATAGTAATTCTATTATTAAAGCCTAAACTGCTTTTATCATTTGGATGTCTATAACTTCCAATCATATCATTCTTACTTTTTATACTTTTTATAAATTTCGATAAATTTACTAAAAGACTATTAATCCTTTGTTTTAGTTGGTTAATTTCCTCAGATCTATCTACGATTACTTTCTTTTTTATATCGTCTACTTGTTTCTTAAGGCTAACGTTTTCTTCTTCTAAGATTTTTGTGTTCTTCAAATTTTCAACAAATTTCTTTTTCAATAACCTATATTGTTTTAAGATAACATGTGATTTTTCTAACAATTCTAAATAGGCATCCTGAAGATCATCAAAGTTAGAAATTACTTCATCATCGCATTCCCCTTCAGCTACTAAGCATATATTTGCTTGTTCTGATATTTCTGAGTTAGATTCAGATTCAGACGAATCCAGGTCTTCCCATATTGCCATCATGCTCTTTTCATTTTCTTGACTTTTTTTTTGTTTTCTTTTGAGCAATGGACATTTAGACTTGTAATATCCTGGTTTGTTATACTCATAGCAGACGATAGAACTTTTCTCATTCTTGAATCATTTTTGTTATTCTTTTTAAAAGAAAAGTCTTTATTTCCCCTTGATTTCTTGAAATGATTTCTTTTTCTGCAACCTTTGATTCTTCTAACCAGCCTTCAATGCAATAGATTTATTCCTTCTAATTTGTCTTCTGCATCAAGCTCTACTTTGTGGATTTTCAGTAAACCAAGCAATTCGTCTAGCTTCAGCTTGCTTAAATCCTTGACCTCTTGTATTGTTATTACTTTGGGTCTTCATGTTTTTAGAAGACTTCTGAGAATCTTTCTGATATGATCTTGACTTTCGTAGATTCTCCCCGGAGCTTTAAGTCCATTAATAATGGTTTGGAAATGTCCAAACATCTAATCAATAGTCTCATCATCTTTCATCTTGAACAGCTCATACTAATGAACAAGAATACTAATCTTGACTTCTTTCACCTGGTTTGTGCCTTCATGTGCAATGGCTAATGTATCTCAAATTTCCTTTGCAGATTCGCATCCATAAACCTTATTATATTCTCTTTTGCTTAGAGCACAACTTAAGAAGAACTTGGCCTTTGAATTTAATTGAAAGTGAGCTTTCTGATTAACCGTCCATTGGTCACGAGAGATGATATCTCCTTCATTGTATGTTGGAATATATGTTCCATTTTCAATGATATCCTAAAGATCAATATATGTGAATTCTTTCAAGAGCCACATCCTGTCCTTCCAATAATGATAGTCTTCACCATTAAATGCAAGAAGTCTTGAGAATGATGCACCTTCGGCTATAAAAACATATGATTCAGCCATATATCTTTTTCCTCACTTTGTAACAATATTTCTTGGAAACCTTGCTCTGATACCAACTAAAGTAAATCACTTGTTAATATAGAAATCACGTATAATATGTAAAATACACAAGAAGGGGGGTTGAATTGTGTCAAAACGTTTAAGATATCAATCTTTAAAATCTTCTTAATTTTCTTGACAAATTCAGATGAAAACAATTCACTTTATTTGGTGAGTAATGCAATAGAGAAAATCAGTATCTATTCTTCTAACAACAAGAAAATTAAAGAGATAAGAGTTAGAGAATGTGACGTCGCGATTTATCTTGGTTCACCCTTAACCTTGGGCTACGTCCAGTCCTCAAAGTTCGTCTGAGATTTCACTATACCCTTCAACGTTACAAGTATTATTTCTGCACTTTCAGAGCCTCTTCATGTCTTTTTCACAAAGTATTATTTATCTGCTTCCTTAGCCTCTTTAGGCTCTAGCCTTTCTTTTTACTCGAAAAGATATTGCTTGAGCTTCACATTATAGATGTATTTGCTCTCTTTTGAATGAGCAATTGTTCACAGAATTTCTCTAAGTATGCTTTTACAATCAGAATTCTTTTCTCTCTTTGTATTGTATCGGTATTTTATCTCTTCGAATCGATTTTTTTAGGACTATAACTAATATTTATAACGTAAACCTTCAACGGTCTTCTTGAAAATTATGTTTGTCAAATCTTCTAAAAACGGTTATTAGTTGAGTCCTGTAACTAACTCCAACTAACTTACGTTCTAGTACATTCTTCAATTTCCATCATCTTGCATAGATTCATATGCTTTGTCTGGTGTCTCATATGCTTCGTC
>JANZLX010000009.1:15299848-15311922 GCA_025531955.1 Erythroxylum orinocense | reverse complement strand
CTTAATTTTCTAATGACACCAAAATCATTCAATTGGGTTCCATAGTCTAAGAGTTATTACTCCAAACATTTCAGACTATTTTTATACTAAAACATTTTCCTGTGCTTGGCTTCCATCTGAAAATTGACTTTCTTAGAGACTAAATCAAAACTTGATTTCATCTAACAATTTGTAGCCTTATCTCTCTAGTTTAATCCAAATCAAAAATCATCTCGTTTGGATAACTAGAGATCAAGTTATAGCTAAAACACCAAAGCATGCTCAATGAACTTACATTTTCCAGCTTTTAACTTCAACATATCACATAAAATCCATCTTGTATCTAAACCATACTTTCCATTTGAATTAAATTTTCATAAATTCCTCATTTCTTTTCACGTGAATAATTGCCAATAATTCACTTAATAGTTCTAGCTTCCATAATAGGTTCGGGGTCCAACAAAATCTCACTTCTGAGTCTTCACAAAAGCTGTAGATATAGAAGTCCTCTTTCAAACCGTCCAAGAATGACCTTAATCTGATATCTATAGTGAAAGTTATGTGAATTGTCCCAAAACTGGTTCAGTGTGATTGAGGACAAAACCATGTTTGATTCTTTTAGCCATAACTTTATCATTCGACCTCCAAATGAAGTGCTTCTTAAAAAAATAGATTCCTAAAACAATTATCTATCTTTCAATAAAAAATTTTTAGTCTTTGGTTTTGATTTGAAAAAGATTGATGGAAAGAAAATGAGGGATCGATTGGAAGAGCATGACTTGGTTATGAACAAACTTAGGTATTTTGATGATATCTTGAATTGTAGAGCTCCAAATGAGATACTTCTTGTTTTAAAATAAACTAGAGACATAGAGCTACAATTGTTCTGAAGAAGTCAATGTGTGATTTTGGTGTTTGGCTAGTAGGCACGCCACCCTTGTGGGATGATGGCTAATGAGGGTACATTGAAATAACCCTATTGGTTAATTTGCTCACGTGTTATGACTCTGGATGTTGGGCTCTGGAAATGGGGTATAACACTTAATTCATGAGGGTGAAATTGTGGAAAGTGCATTAGTAAGTTCAAAAGGTGTTACTAAAAACTCGAAGGAATTATGCCTCGTATACAAGTAATCTTTGGTACATCTCCCTTCGCGATCCTCATTTGATAGTACCATGATCTTAAATCAAGCTTGGTAATCCATCTCGCTTCACCAATTTGATCAAACAAGTCAAAAATTAGTAGGATTAGTATGATGGGATACTTATTCTTCATAGTGATCTTATTAAGTTCCCAATAATTGATACATAGTTGAAGAGCACCATTGTGCTTCTTTTGGAAAAACATAGGTAAGCCATATGTAGCTTTTGAAGGTTAGATATAGCATGCATCCAACAACTCCTTAAGCTACCTCTTTAACTCTTTAAGTTTCGGAGATGCCATTCCTTAAGCAACCTCCTAAACTCTTCAAGTTTGGGAGGTGCCATACTGTAAGGTACTGCAACAGGTAGGGTAGTGCCTTACACATCCCGTTTTGGTGAGAGTTTCTTTGCTAATTTTGGAAGCATCACATCTTTAAACTCCTCAAGGACATTAGAGATTCCTTTGGGTAACTCCATTAGTGAAGATTCCACTTCTTTTTCCTTTAACGCCACTCTTTACACCTTTATTGCATCACGGATAGTTTCTTTGTAGATAAACTTCTTTCATGTGATAAAGGTATTTTAAATGCATTTCCTTCCTCTAAACTACACATGGTATTAGAAAAAGGAATAGGTATGACCTTAATGCAGTCTATAAATTTCATTCCAAGTACTATAGGATAATCATCCTTAGGAATTACAAAGAAATCCATTAGACTGGAACATCCTCCAAGACTTTGACATTCCTATAAACGACAAAAGTAACTCTTAGCTTTGAGTTTACGACTTTGAGCCAACATTGTTCCTTTCTATATTTGATTCTCAACCGATTTGCGTTTTCTACTTGCATGAAGTTTTTGGAATCTCTAGTATCTACTAGTGGTTTCGTTACTTGGCCTCCAACCTTCACCTCAGCATATAAACATCACTTTTTATCAATTTTAGGCACTTAAACCTTTGATTTAATGACGCTAAGGTTATTTAAAGAGCCTACCTTTGCCTCCTTTTGTTTCTCTTGTGCCTCCCTTCCTTCTACCAAGGCAAAGAGCTTTGCTTTCTTCAGGAAGTATCTTGCCTATGTGACCCTTCACAAAAGAAACTTTTGAGAGTAGACTTATTTTTGTCATCTTTGGAGTTAGTAAATTTGGACTCACTAGATTGATAAAGACTTTCTTTACTTTATGGCTATCTCCCCCACTCTTCCCCTCGTTACTTTTGTCCTTATGGGATTTGAGCTTTTTGAACTTCTTGAACTCAATCATGGATTTAGCAATAAAGATAAAAATAATAAGATCTTGGGCACCATGTATTTGAATCTCCATCTTTACGTAAGTCATCCTTGAATGCAAAGAAAGTTTCTCTATTTGGATAGTTGGGAATTTCTAAAGTGCCTCCAAAAATGCATTCATATACTCTCAAATGCTTTGTAAGGGCCCAAAATATACCCTAGTTGAAATAATACATGTTTAAGAAAGTACATGTGTGATAGGAGTTAGAATTGTGCTATGATTAGAATATGAAAGACATATGACTTGAATCTTTGATCAAGTGGACTATAGTTAGTAAATTGAAATTAATTGATACCATTAGAGAATTGAGGTATTTAAATTTATATTTAGACTAGGAAAATTTCCATGTGGCAAGATAAGTTGGTACATGAAAATTGGAATGATTAATCCTATGAGTTAGTGACAATTGGCATAGTTGATACATTGACAAATGGCATAGTTAATAAAGTGACAAGTGACCTAATTAAATTATGGCATTTGCTAGCATTCATTAAGTGACAAATGGTTTAATGGAAGTATGACAAATGGTAGCTTAAGTGCAGGACATATGTGACACATGCAAAGAAGACATATTCCTTATAATGGGAGTGACACCTAGTGGTGATGAAGCAAGTTTCTGCTGGAAACATTTTCTATTTTGTTCTTTCTTCATTTTGCTTTCTTCTCTCCACCGAAACCTCCCATCTTCTCTCAATTTCTAGACTTTTTTTAGAGTTTGGATCATTAATACTAGTAAGCTTTGTAAGTTATTCCATTAAGAGGTAAGTCTTGTGATTCTATGTATTATTACCTTGTTGATGCTGAAAGTTGCACATTAAACTTAGGTTTGTGTTGGTTGTTTGGAAACTTGGTTTAGTTGGATTCTTGGAGTTGAATTTGAAGTTTAGTAAGGTAAGGGAATTCTAAAATTGGTATCACGTTAGAACATGTATTGTTTGATGTTTGAAGCGGATAAAATGTGTACTAAATTAAGAAAGAATTGAGGTTAGAAACTTGATACATGTTGGATACTAATTAGAAGAGTAGTTCCGCTGGACAAGTATCGGTATTTTAGCAATATCTTGACCTGTAGGTATCCAAATAAGATGATTTTAAATTTATATTAAACTAAATACATATATCTACAACTTTCATTAAGGAATTTATTTCTGTGAATAAGAGTTTTGAAATTTGGTTTGAAGTTGAGTTCTAGTTGTTGTCTAGGATTGAGAACAGTCCATAGTATTTTGGGTATAAATGTTGGAATAATGAACTAAATTGCATTAATTTTTTTTGTTTGAAACTTAATACATATAGGAACATTTGTCTAGAACATATTATCTAAAAACGTCATTTTCTAGGTCAGAATGGCTATACAAAACTGATCCAAAAACTTGTCCTGTGAAAACAATTATTTGGAGGTTTCGGGTCACTTATCCCACAATTGTGGGAATTGATTAGGAAGGTGAAAATTTTTGGATTTTGTGAAATTGATGAAATATATAAGGTTAAGTTAATTTATTTGGTATGATAGGACTTAAATGGACTTGTTTAAGGTGTGTTATGCACTTTAATTGGTATTCAATTTAATTGAGATGATAATATAAAGAATGTATGGTTTAATAATGCTGAATACAATATTGAATTACTTGGTGTGTTCAAGAGTGAATGAGTTCCAAAGGCTTATGTTTTATGAATTAGATATGGATGTTTGTGAATTAGGAATTTCTACAATGATATTGTGTTAATTTCCGAACCATCAAGTTTCTGAGGAGTTTGGTATTTGGGATTGTGTTGGAAGTGTTTTCTATTTGTGTGAATATACATAATTTGTAATGACTCGACACCTCTATTGATGCATTAATGCACATACTTGTAATTGTATGACATGTTAGTTTGTTTGGAAATTAATGAATATGTTAAGTTGAACAAAATGGAATAAATTGGTATATGTTGCAATATGTTTCTCACATGAGAATTCTGAAATGAACCTGTTTTGTTTTAAAATTGTTAAGTCTTAGTTGTGGGTAAATAAACATGCCTAGAAGGGTCCACAGCTGCTTCTGTGACGCTTCGGTGTCTCCTGTTATGGAGACATAAGTCTCTCATGTTATGTGATATCGATCACGGTATCTCATGTATTAGTCCCTTTACTCACTTATGTATAAAGGATTAATAGACCAACTTGTTTTGTATTCTATTATATGCTCAGTTATGATATAAATAAGCTTTGATCTGAAATATCTGAGCTCTAATCTTAAATAAACAAATTCTATTTTATTACAGATAAGTTTTGTTTTGATATTATAATATTCAGCTTTGAAATTGGTGAGTTTTGCTCTGAAGTTAAATATGTAACCTGTTCTGATATGTTATATTTTGTTATGAGAATCATGATATTTCCGTTCAGTTGGAAAATGGATAAGTAAACACTACTTATAATCTTATGTGATTTTGAATATGTGAATGTTTGGATGACGATTTGAAGCAGTTATCTGCTTATATCCTGTTTAGTTTATTTTCCACTAAGCTTTATGTTTAGCACAGTGGTTTTGCCCTGTGTAGTTTCAGATAGGAGGATTTGAAAATTGGACAATAACAACCACAATGGCCAATGTAAAATGTGTTTTTTGTTTTGGGAATGTATGTTTGAGTTGTATGTGATAATATGAGGCATTATGTATTTTGTTAAAAGTTTGTAAGTATTGTAATACAAAGTGTATTTGAACTTAAGATATGTATTGTTTTGTTTGAGGGTTTGTAATGTAATAACTTTAATTCAGGATTATGTTGTAATTGATGCATGTATTCGGATAAATTCAGTGTGCTGGTTAAATTCTGTTTAAAGTCAAGTATGTGTGGAAAAGTTATGATTAGTTATTTGAATTTCTAGCAATGCTTTGTATTGTTTTGATATGTTTAAGTCTTGTCTTAGGTAACATCCGCATATCCTTCTAACGGGTATATAAGTGTTACATCGTTTGGTATTAGAGCATAGTTTAGGCGATTCTGGTTTAACCAACGCTTAGCTATTGCTTATACTTGAGTGTAAAAGTTGAGTTTTGACCTAATGCGGTTTGTCCCATATTTTGGTTATAGAATTAAACATGGAAAGATCCCACGAAGCTGTTAATGACGTTGTTGAGAGTAATAATCCTAAGCGATCTCATCCATCTATATCTAGACCCCTTAGGTTCAATTGAAGTGAAGCTGAGGTGCCACTTCCTCCTCCAGCTCAGGAGAGGCTTTAGTTAAGTTGTCTCAAGATATGGTGACGTTACTGCATTGTATGACTGCACCTAAGGCTCCGATTGATCAGCTGCGGAAGTATGGAGCTAAGGAATTTTCTGGAACATCATTGGAGAAATCTGAAAGAGCTGAGTTTTGGATAGAGAAAGTAAAGAGCGTGTTAGATGAAATCAGTTGTCCACTAGATCAGATAGTGCATTATGTTGTCTCTCTTCTTCAGGGAGCGGCCTATGAATGGTGGAAGTTCATTTTGAGGAATCCTTAGCTACTGGTGCCTTTGACTTGGGATTTTTTTACCCAAGAGTTCAAAGTTAAGTATTTTACGAAGGCTTACAGAAAAAAGAAATGGAAGCAATTTTTGAACCTGGAATCAAGGAACTTATCGATTGCTAAGTACGACTAGAAATTCAATTGACTTAGCAAGTACGCCCTCAAACCTGTACTTACTAAGGAGTTTTAATTTCATCAGTTTGAGGATGGTTTGAATGATTCCATTAAGGAGCAACTAGCGGCATTTACCCTTTTGCAGTAAGTGAATTATCATCAGCTAGTGCAAGCTGCTATGAAAATAGAAAGGCAAGAGATGGTTAGGAGGGAAAGGAGTCAACGAAGGGGCTTTGCTAGAGGACGTAAGTCCTTGGGCAAGCGAAGTCAAGAAGGTGCTTTCTCCATACCAAAATTTACTCAAAGATTTGTGACTCGTGAAAGGCAACAAAATTTTCCCTCATCGAGTATTATTGGTAGGGGTTCCTCTGTGGGCCGAGGTTTTGATGCCCCGGAGTGCCCTCATTGCTCTATCCATCATTGGGGTATTTGTTGGAGGGCTAAGGGTGCATGTTTTCGATGTGAAAGCACTGAGCATATGATAGCCAATTGCCCTCTAAGATAGTCTCAAACATCTTAAGTCAGTAGGGAGGTATCTCATGCATCTACTGGGAACAAAGGGCGTGGTAAAGGTCGAGGAGGATTTGGTAAGAACAGAACTAATCTGAGTACCCAATCAAAAATTGTAGATCAACCAGTTGTGCCTATTGCTTCAGCTCGGGTTTATACATTGAAAGCTCGTGAGTATCAGGGTGCACATAAAGTCATTGCTAGTATTGTGTCTCTCTTTAATTCTAAAATGTATGCACTGATTGATCCTGGATCAACTTATTCCTATATCTGCGTTGGAGAAATATCTAATAAGGAGATGCCAATAGGTCAGCTATAGTATGACATTCATGTAACTAGTCCTCTAAGTAGTAGTATGTTGGTTAAATCAGGTGTTTAGGAATTGTTTTATTATAACCAAGGAAATGAATATATAGCAGTTCTGATTAGATTGCCTTTCATGAATTTGATTTGATTCTGGGTATGGATTGGTTGTCTAAGCATCAGGCAATAGTTGATTGTAATGCTAAGGCAGTTATGTTTAGGAAGCCTGATCAGCCTGAAATATTATTGCATGGCATCTGCACTAGTTCTTTAACTAATGTGGTATCTGTTATACAAGCCCAAAAGCTCCTCATGAAGGGATGTGAAGCTTATCTAGCTTTTGTGTTTGATTCTAAGAAGGAAGGTGTTAAATTGTTAGATATTCTGGTGGTGAATGAATTTCTGGATGTGTTTCGTGAGGAATTACCTAGACTCCCTCCTGAAAGGAAAATGGAGTTATTTATTGAAGTCATGCTTGGCACTGTTCCTATATCCAGAGCACCGTACAGAATGACTCCTACTGAATTGAGGGAGTTGAAGGTGTAGTTACAAGATCTTTTGGATAAAGGGCTCATTCGACCCAATGTCTCATTATGGGGAGTACCGGTTTTGTTTGTTAAGAAGAAGGATGGTACACTACAGATGTGCATCGATTACAGACAATTAAATAGAGTAACAGTGAAGAACAAAAATCCGTTGCCAAGGATTGAAGATCTGTTCAAGGAAGCTACCATTTTTAAAAGAAAAAAAAGTGCATTAATAAGAGCTCCTAACCTAAACTTTTGAGGTTATTAATAGATATATTCAATGCCTATCTAAAAACTATATTAAAATCTTCTACTTCCTTATTAACTAAGTATATTGTTACACCTGTGAAACCTATATATTTGTATAAAAAAACTTAAATATAATTAAGATATAACTAACCAATTAATTAATTTTAATAGTATTAATTAGTTGATTAATTAAAACATAAGTAATTTATTAACTAATTATAATATATTTAGCACTTATAAAAAACAAATAACTAATTAATTAACTAAATGATCGCTTAATCAATTAAAATATAATTCATTAATTAATTACTATTTAATTAATTTCAATATAATTAAATGATTAAAAAATTGTTAAATATAATCAAATCTTCGACTTCGGTGACTGAAAGTAGTCTGGTAGTTGCACGATCGTGACAGAGAGTTGATCATCTGTGTTTGCACGATTGTGCACACGCATGATCGTGACAAAGAATAGGCCATCCGGAGATTGCAAGATCGCCATTAACTTCCTTATTAACTATTAAGTATATACTACAAGAGTATCACGGGTGTAAAACTTAAGTCACACCGGTGACACATATATTTTTATTAATTTTTATTAGATATAATTAAGATATTATTAATTAGTTTATTAATTAAAACATAATTAACTAATTATAATATATTTAACATATAAAAAATTAATTAATTAACTAAACGATTACATAACCAATTAAAATATAATCAATTAATTAATTACAATTTAATTAATTTCAATATAATTAATTGATTAAAATTTTTATTAAATATAATTAAAATCTTCTACTTCGATGATAGAAAGGTACAATCTGGTAGTTGCAAGATCGTGACAGGGAGTTGATCATCTGTATTTGCCCGATCATGACAAAGAGGAGGCCATCCAGTGGTTGCACAATCATGCTTTGACTTCCTTATTAATTATTAAGTATATATCCTATGAGAGTGTCACGAGGGTGACACTTAAGTCGCACCTGTGATACCTATATATTTTTATAAATTTTTATTAAATATAATTAAGATTTAAATATGTAATTAAAATATTATTAATTAGTTTATTAATTGAACCATAAATAATTGATTAATTACTTATGATATATTTAACATATATAAAAGTATAATTAATTAATTAAAATATGATTAATTAATTAACTAAACGATTGCTTAATCAATTAAAATAATTAATTAATTAATTAATTGCGATCTAATTAATTTCAATGTAATTAATTGATTAAATTTTTTATTAAATATAATTAAAAACTTTGACTTCCTTATTAAATATATATACTATGAGATGCCACAATATATACTTTTATAAATTTTTAATGAAATATAATTAAGATATAATCAATTAAAATATAATTAATTAGTTGATTAATTAAAACATAAATAGTTGATTAATTAATTATTATTAGTAATTAAGTATATATACTATGAGTGTCACACCTGTGACACCTATATATGTTTATAAAATTTTCTATTAAAAAAATTAAGATATAATTAAAAAATTAATTAATTAAAATATTATTAATTAGTTGATTAACTAAAACATAATTGATTGATTAATTAATTATAATATATTAAACAAAAATCAATAATAAATAATTAATTAATTAACTAAATGATTGCTTAATTAATTAAAATATAATTAATTAAATAATTACAATTTAATTAATTTCAATATAATTAATTAATTAAATTTTTTATTAAATATAATTAAAATCTTCGACTGTGGTGAAAGAAAGGTCCAGTCTGGTAGCACGATCGTGACAAAGCGGAGGCCATTTGGTGGTTACATAATCATCCTTTGACTTCCTTATTAATTATTAAGTATATATACTATGAGAGTATCACGAGTATGACACTTAAGTCACACCTGTATATTTTGATGCATTTTTATTAGATATAATTAATTAATTAAAATACTATTATATAGTTTATTAATAATTAATTATGATATATTTAACACATATAAAATTATAATTAATTAATTAAAATATGATTAATTAATTAACTGAACGATTGCTTAATCAATTAAAATATAATTAATTAATTAATTGCAATCTAATTAATTTAAATATAATTAATTGACTAAATTTTTATTAAATATAATTAAAATCTTTGACTTCCTTATTAATTAAGTACATATACTATGAGATGTCACACCTGTGTGACACGTATATACTTTTATAAATTTTTATTAAATATAATCAAGATATAATGAATTAGATGTCAAAAAAAAGATATAATGAATTAAAATATCATTAATTATTAAGTATATTTAGTGTGAGAGTGTCACAGATGTGACACTTAATTAATAAGGAAGTAGAAGATTTTAATATAGTTTTTAGATAGGCATTGAATATATCTATTAATAGCCTCAAAAGTTGAGGTTAGGAGCTCTTAATGCATTTTATTTTTCTTTTAGAAAAGCCAACTAGCTTCCTTGAATATATTTTTATTGGCGAGACTTAAGTGTTACGCTTGTGACACATATATATTTTATCATTTTTAATAAATATAATTAATTAATTGATTAATTAAAATATATTAAACAAATTAAATAATTAAAGTATAAGGTCACAAGCGTGACTTAAGTGTCACGCCTATGACACATATATGTTTTTTAATTTCTAATTAAATATAATTAATTGATTGATTAAACAAAATATAATTAATTGATAAAATAACTAAAATATAATTAAGAAATACATAAAATATGATTAGTTAAATAACCGATTTAAATAAAATTAACGCCTGCGATCCCTTAGTATATAACACTTAATTAATTTAATAATTTAAAAATATTATTAATTATTAATTAGTTATATTTTAATTAATTAAATATATTTTAAGTATATTTAATTAAAATTTGACAAAATTAAATTTGTCACAGGCATTAATAATAACATAAGTAATAATTTATTGATAATAATCAATTAATTATATTATAATAAATCAATTAATTAAAATTTAATTAATTAATTAACGATATTTTAAGTGTATTTAATTAAGAAATTAGAAAAATATACCTTTTTCCTACACTTAATTAGCTTAACAATAACTAATAATGAATAATAACATTTAATTTATTTTTAAATAATTAATCAATTAATTATATTTTAATTAATGAATCTATTAATTATATTTTAATTAGTCAATTAATTATATATAATTTTATTTAAATAAAAATGTAAAAAATATGTGCTAATTATATTTTGATTAATTATAATTTAATTATATTTAATTGAAATTGATAGAAAAATATTTTGTGTATATTTAATAAAGAAATAAAAAATATAGCCCCTAGACTTAATCAACTTAACAATAACTAATAATGAATAATAAAATTTTTTATTTTGATTAATTAAACAATTAATTATATTTTAATTAGTGAATCTATTAATTATATTTTAATTAGTCAATTAATTATATAAAAATTATATTTAATTAAAAATGACAAAAACTATATGCACTAATTATATTTTAATTAATTAATTAATTATCATTTAATTATGTTTAGTTACAAATGATAATAAAATATTTGTAGTATATTTATTTAAAAATTAATTAAATTTTTAATCAATATAAATACGTTGACAATATTTTTAATTAATAAATTAATTATTTATATATTTTAATTATTTATTTATTTTTAGCTATTTTTTAATTATATTTAATAAAAAAATTTATGCTATTGATCACAATAGGTGCAGTCGTCCAAACGAAGGAATTGTTCCTATCGCCAATGAACCCTCATCAATGCCGCATCAATTTTCACTGCCAACAACTGAAAAACCAAATGAAGTTGCAACTTTAAAGCAAAAAATGGCATGAAGTCAAGGATTTTTACTAATTGCCATTGGAGTCATTTTGGGAATTATTATTAAGGACTTTTTAATAAAATTTAAGGCTTGAATGTAATTAAATCCATAAATGCTTAGATTTTTAATTAAATTATTATGTATTAGACTTTCTTGGTTGTCGGAGTTATTTGAACCTATTATGTAATTAATTCTATGAATGCTTAGATGTTTTATTAAATTATTTTGTCCTAAATAATGTTAACAACAACAACAATAACAACAACAGCAGTCCTCTAAATAGTAGTATGTTGGTTAATCAGGTGTTTAGGAATTGTCTTATTATAACAAAGGAAATGAATACATAGCAGTTCTGATTAGATTGCCTTTCATGAATTTGATTTGATTCTGGGAACGGATTGGTTTTCCAAGCATCAGGCAATAGTTGATTGTAATGCTAAGCCAGTTATGTTTAGGAAGCCTGATCAGCCTGAAATATTATTGCATGGCATCCGCACTAGTTCTTTAACTAATGTAGTATCTGTTATACAAGCCCAAAAGCTCCTTATGAAGGGATGTGAAGCTTATCTAGCTTTTGTGTTTGATTCTAAGAAGGAAGGTGTTAAATTGTTAGATATTCTGGT
>JANZLX010000009.1:15189943-15212774 GCA_025531955.1 Erythroxylum orinocense | reverse complement strand
ATGTTATAAAATCATAAAGTGTTACTTATCAAATTAAGAATCATAACATTTTAAGATATAATGTTACCGTAAATAGGTATTTTATAATATATTGTCAAAAGTGTTATTCTCTAATGCTATTGTATGTCATTTTTGTTATAGTGGGCTAAGAGTTAACCAACACAAAAGCATGTTATACCTCCCTTCTGATGTTAAATCCACAACTAGATTAAGGATGCTAACAGGATTGAATGTTCATTCCCTCCCTTTCAAATATCTTGGTGTCCCCGTTTCGTCCAAAAAGCTAAGGTACCAAGATTGTCTTCCACTTTTGGAAAGGTATAAAAATAAAATAAATGCTTGGTAGAACAAGTCTTTATTTTATGTAGAGAAACTTCTACCTATCTCTTCAATTCTAGGGAGCCTTCAAACATATTATAGTTCACACTTATTCCTTCCTAAAAAGATCAACAAGAAGCTGGAAAAGGAACTAAGCATTTGCTATGGATTGGGAGTGTTGTTAACTCCAAAGGTGCTATAATAAAATGGGATTATCTTTGTTAGAGTAAGCAGGAAGATGGTTTGGGACTCATTTCCACGTAGTTGAGCCAAATAATGCTTGTGACTAAAAGAATTTGGAGATTATTTACTAATAAAGAGTCCTTATGGTCCAAATGGACAAATGAATCTATCTCAAATCCTTTAGTCTTTGGCTTCTTAAGGAAATGAGAGAGTTCTCGAAATTTCATTCAAATGCTGAGGAGGAGACAAATTGTTTACCCCCTCCTCAAAGTTCACATAAGTGATGAACAAACTCTCAGGTTTTGGTTTGACAATTGGACTACTCATAGCCCTCTAATCTTGAGGGAGGACATCTCAACTCAAATTGTTAGAATTCCTATTTAAGATCAAGTTAAGGATGTAATTCAGCAGGTTTGGGCCATTGGTTTTAGGGGTTGTGAGAGGATCAAATCCTACCTCCCTTATTACTCTGCCAATTCTTCAAAATGTGATAGCCTATATTGGTTGCCATATGAAGGTAGGGAATTTAATAATCAATCTTATCTTACAGCTAGTAGACAACAACAGCTAGAATTGAATGGTTTACTTTTTGTAGAAAGGGTCTTGGATGCCTAAAGCATCTTTTTTCACTTGGTTAGCTGTAAGACACAGATTGAGGACTAAAGACAGGATTTATGGTGTTAATGATTAGCTTTGCATACTATGCAATCTTAGCTCTGAATCCATTGGTCATTTATTTTTTCAATGTGTTCATTACAGAGTTATTTGGAGTGGAATGCAACTTATGATGGAGTTGTATTGCCTTTACTAGGAGTGCAGGATTTACTCAAATAAGTTGATAAGCTTAATAATAAGAAAACGGGAGAGCACTTAGATATTAGTCTTTGTATAACTTGTTCTGCTTGATCCATTTGGAGGGAAAGAAATAATAGGTCATTCAAGAACTTGAAAAGGTATAGTTATGAACTTGCTTATAGGGTTTGTCATACTGCAAATCCATGTCATAGGAAGGATAATTGCCTACTTCAGAAGAAGATGGAGTTTGGAATGAGTTTATAATTGGTTATTTTTTCTAATTTTGTTTTAAAGTAGCGTGAGTTTTATACTCTTTTCCTTGTAATTACACAATTTTCCTATACTTTGTTTCTTTGGTGCTCATTCTTTAGCTTCAATGAATTTTTTCACTTTTAAAAAAATTGAAGATAGTAATAAAAGAATTAATAATATAAAACCTAAATTACATTAGGGTCATAGGCCACCATAATCTTATCATTAAATTCTGCTTGATGATTATCCAACATGCTCTAACTTTTTTCCAGAAACCAATTTCTTTCTTAAAAATGCTTGAGTTTTATTTTTGTATCTGACAGACCAATCATAAGAAGTTTTTTAGAATTTAAAGTCTTTAATGATCTTCCATTTATTAGGGCAATTAAAGCCCTAACATTTCAAGATAAAATCATCATATTTAAGGTGAAGGACTATTATCGACTTTTGCTTTGGTTTTCTTGCTTTATCTCCTCCTAGAAATAGTAAGAGAGCATGTTTATTTGGAGGATTAAGATTATTCTATCCTTCTACTAATTGAGTTTCCCTTATGGATGTTTTTGATAAAAGGTTGTGCTTAGTTTAGTGCTTCTTAATCTAGATCACATACGTGTTTAGAGTTATCTCCTTCTTAGAAATTGTATCCAATTAAAGTGTCACTTAAGTTGATGAATTCTTCATCCTTCTTTTTGTGTCAATAATTGTGGTTTGAGATTTGATTCCTCATTTTAACTTCCAAGGCCTCATTCATACGAGTTTCATTTGTAGCCATTATGGTACTTACTTTTGACGATCCACTCTATCTTTTGGTGTATAACATTGTTATGTCTAACTAGAAATTCTCATGATCTCATTAGAATAACCAAAGAAACATAACTTGCTACTAGGTTTCCACTCTTTATGTTAATGAGGCTTTAAAGGCTTCTAGGGGTATGAAATCATTATTTCTATATCTTCCAAACCCCCTTCATCATCTAGTTCTAGTTTAAAAGAGAGTCGAGAAGTGGGTCCACAACTATTGATGTTTTCGTTTTATAATTATTTGATTCAAACTCTTGTACAATATAAATTCAAAGGAAGATTGATAGTAATGTGAAAGAAAATATAATTTTTTTGGATAGATAAATAATATATTAATATATGAGTGAAAAATGAATATTAAACTAAACTTCTAGTAGACATTGAAGTATTTTTTTAAACAATAAATAATTTGAAATTGGCAATAACTATGAGCTAATAATCTTAAACAGACTGTGCCCTGTCAATCGAATAATTCCTTTTTCATTTAATTAAACTTGTCAGGAATTTCACAATTTTTAATTTAAAAAAAAAGATTTACCCTATTTTGTTTAAAAAAATAGGCCCAAGACACACAGAAGAAAGGCCTGCAAAAGAAGGCCCAACACAAGCAAGGAGAAAGGCCTGCAAAAGGCACGCAGCAGAAGTCTCTCTCTTCCGAGAATTAATTTTTTAAAAACACGCGAAAAGGACCAGAGCGAGAAATCAAAATTTTGTTTCTGGGGGAGAGATTGAAACACACAGGCCTAATTAACGCTCTCTAATGGCTGACATTTGCCGCGAGGTGTTGTGTTCTAGGGCTAATTTGGGTCGTTTTTGATTTACTTCGTTTTTCACCCTTCAAAAACCCTAGCAGAGGCAAATCCCCCTCAGCGGACCTTCCTATTCTGTCTCTGCTTTATGCCCTAGCTCCCCAATTTTGTAATTCAGGTGACTACTGTTCGAATTTCGGGTTTAATTCCCGACTTCTTTCTAAACCCTAGAGTTTTAGGTAGGGCGGGACCTCTGTTGTGCAATGTTGAACGTATTCAAATCGTGCGTGATATGAGTGGGAGTGGAATTTAGGGTTTACTCCTTTCGTGCAATGAGCGTGTGTTCCATTTTGTTTTTGGTTTGATTTGGTGCTTCAGGATTGAATGCTCCTTTAGTGTCTTGGTTAGGTAGCTATTGAGTTTAGAAGTTCTTCCTTAGCTAGTGATTGCATGAGACTTTGAAAGGACTGATTGACGTTTGAGTTTGTATCGTTCTTTTTTACGGACGAACATTCTTAACGTGTGACTGCATGTGTTGGATATTGTGCAGTCATTAATTACTATGTCAGGGCATTGCTTTGGATTCTGACATGCGTTACCAATGATGCATTCCCCTGTCCGGAAAATTGAGCTGTTTGAGCTCAACTATTGTTTGGAGTGTTCAGACGTGCACCTTTAGTGCTCATCACATTGCTGTGCATGCAGTTTTGCTATATGTTTTTTTAGTATACCACAATGAATGTAAGCACAGTATCACAGCTTCATAAACATTCAAAAAATTATTCTGCTTGGGATGACTAGTGGCACCCCACTATACTGTGTGATGTATGATGTGCAAGAGAATGGGTTATAGGATATGATCTATTCACTTGGTTGGTTGTTAAAGTGGAAGACCAGATTATTTTGTTTTGTTACATTGATAATCTTGTGGAATTTAAGTTGCTTAACTCTTTTTGTGTAGCACACTTGCTGCCTTCCATGGATAATTATCCTTTCTTTGTAATGAACTTGAAGCATGCCACATATTTTTTTTTAATTACAAGGCTTTATAATGAAATTGAAGCATAGATGAAAAATTACAGATCTGTTATTTTCCTTGACATGGTAAGTTGTTGGGTGGGATAGTGTGCTTTGAGATTCTTCTGTTTTTTTGAATTTATGTTGTTTTTCTGCATGTAAGACATATATTTATGTTGGTTATTGATGTTAGCTTTTTTTATATTTTAGGGGCCTGAAATTTAACTAAGAGGTTGATTTGATGTGTCATTGATCTTGTGATTTCTTTGAACCTCTAATTTGTCCATATTTATTTGTTATAGTTTTTGAACTTGTTTAAGTTAAACAAAATGATTTGTATTATTTTCATGAAACAAGTTTTTTTTCAGTTGATTGAAGGTTGAAATTGATTGTGATTCTTCATCTTTGTTTAAATATCAATTTCATTGATTTTCTTTCTGATGTCTGCTTGATTGATGTGATAGTTCTCTGAATCATGAAGGGAAAAGCTTGTAGATAGCAGACTAGGAATGCATGGATGTGGTTCAGGATCTCCTTTCCTAGTAAATGCTGAGTTTGATTCCATGGGAGGGGTTGTTGATGGTGGCATTGGTATTGGTATTAAAACCTCTCCACGACATGCAGCAATTGAGAAAGCTCAGGCAGAGCTTAGGTAATGTAGACATCTTGTTTTTGTGCATCTTCCACTGCAATTCTGTCTCTCTTGTAAATTATTGGAAGTAGCATCATTTTTAAATCTTGATAAATAAGATTCTTTTTTTATTTAAACAGACAGGAATATGATGTTCGGGAGGAAAGGAGAAGAGAGCTAGAATTTCTTGAGAAAGTATGCACGTCACTCCCCCATTTCAATTTCAACAGTATTTAATGGTGAAAACTTTTATAATTTTCCTTACCTGCAGGGTGGCAACCCTTTAGACTTCAAATTTGGGAATGCATCTTCAGTTAGTGTCCAATCTACATCAGTCACTGATCATCATGCAGAACAATTTGTAACTAGGTATATTCACTTTGCTGCTGAGTTTCATTGGATTGTAGTTTGACCTATGCTTCTGAAATTCACCTGTTCTATTTCCATTCCATATGGTGTCAATACAGTGAAGCTAAAGGTAGTTTTGTGCTGACTGCTTCACCTCATGGAGACTCTGTTGAAAGCATTGGTAGACCATTGGTCCCTGCATCGTGTGAGCCCAATAGTGCTGATAATTTTAATGGTGATAATGAGTTACTTGAACGTGATAGGAAACATTTTAGTAGAAGGAATAATGTTTCTCTGTCAGAACAATCTTCCCCAATGGATGGGAATCCAAATATTAAGGAATCAGAAGATTCTGCTATTGTTCATTCATATGCTAGGAGGAACAGATCTAGGACCAATCGTGATGGAACTAGATCAAGTTCCAAGGATGTTTTTCAGAGTACTGGTGGGCATGGATTATCGTTACAAGGTCGTGCAGATTTGAGAGAATCAAAGGGATTGAAATCAGAAATAAACAATCGAATGGACCAAAATGTTCCATCTTCTTCTGACCCGAAGGTTGCAACTTCAAATGGTGATATAATTCCTCAGATGGAGAATTTCAAAAAGCAGTCCAAGGAGCTTGATGGTATACAAGCTTTGGAAACCAAAGTTGACTTACCTAAAAGTAAGTTGCTTGACGATAGATTAGATGCTTTAGAGTCCAACAATTCAATGAATAAGCAACAACACGAAGATTCAAAAATTGATGCTCATAAAACTCCTGTAGTTATGATTCCTGGGGAAAGTTTCTTTGTTGAAGGAAAGGGACAGGTAATTGCCGGTGTTGCTGGATTTCTACCTTCTGAAGGTACAGGGAAAACTGAGAATGAAACCAGTTCTGCTCATTTGAATGGGTTCAGTGACTCAAAAAGAAATGGCAATGTGGATCAGAATGGCACTGCAGCGATTGGAGTAAAAGGTTTACATTCAGAGTCTTCTTGCACCCAAAACAGTATTGGTCTGGATGTGAATCATGACAGTGTTTCCTGTATAACTCGTAAATTTCTCGATACTATTGGAGTCAAACAACAAATGTCAGAACTTGATAGAACACAAAATTTAGATATTGATAAATTGAAAACTGAACAAAATGAGGCCAAGGCTGTTGGGACCGACAATATGGTCAATGACAAGAATGCTTCTGTACATCAAAACAACTCTAACAGTGGTTCTTTGTCCAAAATTGAGGAAGAAGTACAGAGAACTTCTGACCTGAGAAATGAGGTGAAATGTCCAAATAGTGATGAGGTGGAACAAAAGATCCACACTATGTCTGCAGCTGATAAAGAAGTGGGCAACGAGTTGGGTGATGATTCTGATCCCGGCAGAGATTGTCCTGGTGGAGTTCAGATTACAATGGATTGTTCTAAACATGAAATAACTGAGTCTAAACAGTCAGAGAAAACCTGTCCCGCTCCTGACCCTCTATCTTGTTCTGTTAGCAAATTAAAATCAGTAAAAGGAGCTCATGAAGATTTTATTTTGGAAGAGGCACGGATTATAGAGGTTATTATGTCATATTACTATTGATTTATGATTTTTCTTGTGAAATATAAATGGAAATCCATTTCCTTTTCATAATTTTGAACAGTTAACATTATCTGGCAAACAGGCTAAGCATAAAAGGATTGCTGAGTTATCAATTTGTACCACACTGACAGAGGGGCGGAAGAGGTGTCATTGGGATTTTGTTCTGGAAGAAATGACATGGTTGGCAAACGATTTTGCCCAGGTGTGACTTTGTTGATAAATAAATGATTTCTAAATTTGATGACGGTTACTTTTCTCCCTCTGAATCTTCCTTAAGAAAACTATTTTATTTCTTAAGATAGCAGACCAATTTCCTGTATATGTTTTGTCCTGCACCTTGGACAACCATTTTCTTTGTGTTTATAGGAGCGTCTTTGGAAGATGACTTCTGCTGCTCAAATATGTCGGAGAATTGCTCTTACTTCTCGATTGAGAGCACAAAATCAGCAGTCAAAGCTAAAAGAAATTGCTTACATTCTAGCAAAAGCAGTCATGCAGTTCTGGCAATCGGCTGAGTTGCTTACAGATAATGATGATCAGGGTGTTGATGCCAAGAATTGCAAACATGATTCTGGGAGGTTTGATGGGATGGAATTTTCCAGGGACAAGATGGGAGAAACCCCTCAGGTGCTATTCATTTACTTGGTTTAGCACTACATTTGAGCTTTTTTCATATATCTGTCTAATCTTAATGTATCCCATATAGAGTACTAAAATGTTTTTATTTAGCCAAAATAATTCATTCTTTCATTAGCTTAATGTCTACAGTTCATTCAGATGTTATCTCTATACCTGGAGGAAATTCATTCACTTTATGGAAGACATGCAATATATAAATATCTATGCTGTATGCATGTTCAAATTATTTGTTCTTTACATACATCAGTGGATGGGATTCAACGAGTTGTTTGTTTTGCAACTCATGTAGCTGTGGGAACTGGCAGGGATTAAAGCTAATATTGGTACAACTTACTGATGCTCTAAACCATCTTTTATGCAGGAAAAGTGCAAACACTTGGCAACACAAAATCTAAGTAGAAACTCTGCAGTTGCAATTCAGAAATATGCTGTGAGGTTTCTGAGATGTAACGGCTCTCCAGTTCCTCCTCTGCAAGCAGAAGTCCCAACAACTCCTGACAGAGTCTCTGATTTGGGAATTATGGAAGTTTCATGGGATGATCAGCTCACAGAAGTATATGTCTATTTTTCCATATACCTTTTAGATGTTTACTTTGGTCTTTTTAGTTGACCAAAGGCAATCTCTTTATATACACATGTCAAAGATTTCCTCTGTTTCTTTTCGCTTGGCAGGAAAGCCTTTTCTATGTGGTACCCTCAGGTGCAATGGGGACCTACAGAAACTCCATTGAATCTCATTTTGCCCAATGCCAGGTGAATGAAGATTTCTTCAGTTTATGCATTTACTAATTTAATTAGCTCTTACATCCAGAAATCCATTAAAAATGAATCATATTATGGAATGGCTTTCATTGCGATTGTGCACTCAGATATGAGGAGCTTTACATAATTGTCTCCAAGACAAAAAATAAACTTGAAGTCTTAAGTTTGCGAAAATGTAATCAGCTTTAACTGCTGTGAGGAACTGTTGGAAAATGTAACTTTTTCTTCCATATTCGTCTTTCTTACTTTTGCAACTGGATGCACTTCTTCCAGAAAATTGTTAATGGCATACAAGAGGAAATTGATACATCTATGTATGATGGTGCAGCAGGTAATGCTGAACAATTTTTTCCCCTCAAATTCCTTTCTGCTTCTTCCATAGATTTCACAATTTCATTTCTAAAACTCAGATTTTGAATATCATGAGAACACATATGATGAAGAGGAAGGAGAGACAAGTGCTTACTATTTGCATGGAGGTTTTGAAGGTAGCAAGTCAACTAAACATGATCAGAAGAAACGGAAAAGATTTATGAAGTCATACACTGCAAGATCGGTTGATGTGGGGGCTGAATTACCTTATGGAGATACTTCAGTTAGTTGTCAACAAAGTATCTTAATGGGCAAAAGATCAGGCAATAATATGCATGTTGGTCCAGTTCTTCCAAAACGAATGCGCACTGCTTCTAGGCAGAGGTTTATAAGTCCTTTCAGTGTTGGAACTCCTGTGGTTGGACAGACTCCAGCCAAGACAGATGTATCAAGTGGAGATACTAGTTCTTTTCAGGATGATCAAACTACTTTACGTGGTGGATTACAAATCCAGAAAAGCATGGAGATTGAGTCAGTTGGAGAGTTTGAAAAGCAAGTTCTATATGACTGTGCAGAAACATCAATGAAGCTGAAAAAGAAGAAAAATGCAAAGAATCTGGTACATTAGAATTTTATAATTTGAACTGTTGTTGGGATTTTACTGACCTTGGTAAAGGTACATTCTTTTGTGTTGTTAGCTGGATATCGCTGTAAATACTTGATTCATTATTACAGGGTTCCACTTATGAGCAGGGTTGGCAGCTGGAATCTGCTGTTCACAATGAACAGGTTAATAATTTCTTTTCTTTGCTTATTTAAAAGATTAGGTTTGGTGACTTTATATGCCAAGCTTGTTAAAATGTGGAATTTAATATTTACAATTATTCTAATTATTTTTATATAATAACTTCCGAAGACCTGCGTATGTTTTCATTGAAATCCTCATGAATCGTTGTCTTTATTGCCAATTCTAGTGAAGTTTCCTACTCAAGTCAACATCTTCTTAAGCTCTTCAACTAACAAATTTTTTTCTTCTGGGTTTACTTGGCCTGGTAAGAAGTATGTTTAGTATTTCAATTTACATGTATTGAGCATTTCTATAAAGATTTATTGTCACAAATGCAGCCAGTGTCTTTAGATTCTTCAATTATGGTATCATGCACATTATACAAACAAGCGCGCATGCACACACACAGCATACACACACACATATAAATGAGCTGGTGTCACATGAGCAATCACTCGTAAACTTCTAATTTATAGGGTATGTGGGATGGAGAGTGAATGCATCTTCTGTTTCTTTTTCTGTTTTTACTTACCCTGTAAGGTTCAGGCTGCTGAAAAGCTAATGAGCTGGATGCAACTTCATCTGGGACTTCTTGTTACTGTCTTTATAATGAAAGTCTGTATGTTTGCGTTATTTCAGTTTGGTTAAATTGCATATAATTACCTGCCATAAGCTGTTGGATGATACCCTTCTCACAGAAGAAGGGAATTTGTGAGTAATAATGACAGTTGTGATAAGGAAAACCACAAGATAAGCAAATCTAAGAAAGGTTGACAAGTTTGTGTCCGCGAAACATTCTGTAGCTCCAGTTTGGGAAGTGAACTTATCTTTTGTATGACTGAACATTCGATAACTCAATAGTCATCTGTAATTTCAACCTTTTATCTGTGTAAAAGTTATATTTTTGGTTGGCTTTTTGACATTGGTATCATTGGAAGACCTTGCAGTTCCTTTAAACTTGCATTGCTGTCGGTAATCTATGTTTCCTGTGTGAAAGTTTTCTTAAAGGCTGAGAAAGCTGGCAATTCCCTTTAACCTTAAGGGAACGATACTCTGATAAAATGCTCTATATGTTCTCTAGCTACACAACATCAAACATTCAAATACCTAGTTGAGGCCGTTGTGTGTTTTTCCTTATCTTGCCCATCTTATTGGCCAAACTTGGCATGAAATAAGCTTTTCCTGAAACAGTTTTTAGTATTCTTATGGTGTTTTTCTTAACTGCAGAGGGATAATTTGAGAAAGAGGCTGGATGGCTATCAATTTGAGTCTAATGGAATCAGTGGTAAAGTCCTCCTTTTCATATTACTGTTTTTCTCCTCTACTTATTCAATCAAATAGCAATTTTTTATGTTGTTGGCCTCAGAGATCATTCAAGCTTGGAGGCCATCTCACCCTTCATTTTCTGCCTTATCTCTTCTTTCAATGTAGAGGGTTTATCAGCATCCCTTGCCCTGATTAATGTGTTTGTTTTGTCATGAGACAATTGATGAGCCTAATTGAAAAAATTTCATGCTTCACCTTTTCAAAGAGTTAAATATTTGATTAACCTACTGTTCTCTTAAAGAATTCATACTGAAGAACTGCAAAGAGGCTGAACTTAGATTTGCAGTTTTTCATTTTCTTTTTCGAATCTACATCAGAGATATCCCCAAACTGTTACTCTAGATTTTTGGGTCCTTTCTTCCCTACTGTTTTTTCAGTTTTTAGATTTCTTCCCAATCCCGGGCTGTCATAGATTTTATGAATATCATTCTTATTTTTGGCTCTCCTAAAAAGCCTAATTTTCACCTTAATGCCTTTGACACTTTCAATTTTTTGTTCAAGGTTTGCATGGTCAACATCCTGCAAAGAAGACAAAGATAATGAAGCATTCATTAGAAAATTTTTTTGACAACATGGCTCCATTGACTGGATCTATCCCTTCTTCAGCAACTTCACAAATGAGTAATATGTCCAACTCAAAGTTCATGAAAATTATTGGCCGGGACAGGGGCAACAAAAAAACTAAATCTCTGAAGGTAGTCTGGTGATTATCATTTCTTTTCAGCTTGCTGCTTTTCCTTTGTTCATATTCTTTCCACGAAGTTGAGCATTTATCTTCTGTTCAGATATCTGCTGGGCAGCCAGGTTTTGGAAGCCCATGGTCACTTTTTGAAGATCAGGTATTCTACCGCGTTTCATTTCCAAAATCGTCTCTATTTGGTTGTAGAAAGATATTTAAGCTAATTGAATTCCTAATTTGCTCCTTCAGGCACTTGTTGTCCTTGTACATGACATGGGCCCTAACTGGGAACTTGTCAGCGATGCAATCAACAGCACCCTCCAATTTAAGGTAAATAATGTATGCTTCAATGTCTGTGGCATTTGCCTTAATTATGAGGAATATACCAGCTTGTAAATATTTTTAACTTTAGTTTTGCTGCTGCAAATTTTTTATTAAGTACTTCATCTCTCTCCTATTTGGCTTTTGCTCATATATGTTGGAGCATGTTATGGTGCTTGTTCCAATTATACTTTGTTTCCTCTTTGATACTACCAGTGTATATTTCGCAAGCCCAAAGAATGCAAAGAACGGCACAAGATATTGATGGATAAAGGTGCTGGTGATGGTGCTGATAGTGCAGAAGATTCAGGATCGACTCAGTCTTATCCTTCAACTTTGCCTGGCATTCCAAGGGCAAGATTTTGATATTTATTTCACTTATTTCCTTTCATTTCTTTCACTTATTTCCTTTTCTTTCCTTGAAGCATTAACATGTATATTATTAATCTGAGTGGGACCTTTTGCTGCTTTGCTAATTTCATTTTTTTCTTTTTTTTTAATACTGCTGTCACTTTCAGGGTAGTGCTAGACAGTTGTTTCAGCGGTTGCAAGGTCCTATGGAAGAGGATATGCTCAAGTCCCATTTTGAAAAAATTATTATGATTGGAAAGAAGGAACATTATAGGAGTCAGGTTTGTTTTTGATGTTTATCATTTTGCATTGATACATGTGATATTGGTCCTTTGGAAACTGATGAACAAGTCGATGGTGCTTCTCTTTTTTTGCCTGCTCAATACATGTTCTGGTCACTTCTTTGGATATAGACATAACTCAGTGTCATCTTTTGAACATAATGCATCTCCACAAGCTTTTCCTTATTCTTTTTCAATTACATGTTGAGAAATACTGTTTTCAGCTTGTTTATTTCAATGGCATGCTTTGCATATGGATGAGGTGTAAAGGCGTGTATCAAATCATGACAAGAGATAAAGATGATGATTAGTCATACAATTTTATAGGCTAAAGCATTAAATGCTTAAGACCGCTCTTTTGAGCTAGTCTTTATCTCTTTCTAGATTCTTTTCTAATCATGAGCTTTGCTTTTTTCATTTCTGTATTTCCAGCAGAATGATAATCAGGATCCTAAGCAATTGGCAGTAGTGCACAATTCTCATGTTGTAGCTCTTTCGCAAGCTTACCCAAATCACTTGAGTGGAGTTGTTCTAACGTAAGTTTCTCTGATTTTATCCATATTTGTGGTTTAGCCTGTGTCCAGCTTATCACTGCCATTCATCTCAATAAGCGTGCTACATTTATGTTTCAAGTCTTCTTTGCCTACTTGAAACTGGGTTTTCTGACGGAAGCAAATTTATTGTACATTCTGTTTGTTGTTGGCTGACTGAAGGCCCCTTGATCTATGTGATGCAAATACATCAAACTCAGATGCTCTTTCCCTGGGTTATCAAGCTTCTCAAGCTAGTGGTTTAGCAATGCCACAACAAGGAGCGGTGTCATCAATGCTTCCTACCTCAGGTGTGAATTCCCCTATGCAAGGATCTTCTGGTATGATCCTTGGAAATAGTTCACCAATGCAATCTGGTGTAGTCAATACGCTTGGCAGGTAGCACGTTGCTCTGTGGCTTAGTTGCTAACATTTTTTTATTATTATTCTGAGATGATTATCATATTCCTACACAGGGATGGGAGATACAATGTTGCAAGACCATCTTTACCTGTTGATGAGCAGCAGAGGTTGCAACATTACAACCAAATGTTGGCCAGTCGAAACTTGCAACAGTCAAATTTGCCGGTCTCTGGCACCATGTCTGGAACTGATCGCGGGGTTCGTGTGCTACCAGGTGGAACTGGTATGGGCATAACGCCTGGGATGAACAGAAGCATGCCCATGTCAAGGCCAGGGTTTCAAGGAATGCATTCATCACCCATGCTTAACTCTGGAAATGTGCTTTCCTCTGGTATTGTCGGGATGTCAAGCGCTGTAAATGTACATCCCTCTGGTCAAGGGAATTCAATCAGACCCCGTGAAACTTTTAACACAATGAGAGTAAGGAATTCTTTTCTGTGTAGATACATTTCTGCAAATGTGTGCTTCTTTGTGGGGGACTGTTCTTGATTGAGGTTAGTTCAGGTATTGGATTTTGGGGTACCTGTTCAAGTTTTTTAGTTTGCCTCAGACTTGTGGACTAGTGTAAGAACATCGCAACAATTGCTTGTTTTAAAGTTTAATCCTATCTCACTATTCAGCATCAGCCCCATGTTGAAGAAAACATGCTAGAATTGTCAGTGATGGATTTGTTGTATCAACTGACCTCTAAAAATGATCGACTTCCACAGAATTCACTGTTTGAAAGTGGCTGAGAATCTTTTATACTGCCCTCTTGTATGTCAGATTTTAAGTCTAGCTATAGGAGAATGTGCATTGACGTCAACATCCTAGTCAGTTCCTCATTTGGTCCGACAAATTTAAGTGCACCCACCCTTCAGCAGCCTTTGCATTTTTTAGTATGTTGCTATATGACAAAAGTGTTTATTTTCTTCATAGTGTGGCCATAATCCTGAGCATCAGAGGCCAATGATGGTGCCAGAACTTCAGATGCAGGTCTCACAGGGAAACAGTCAGGGGATTCCTGCTTATAATGGATTAAGTTCTCCTTTTGCTAATCAGACAAATTCACCTGTGCAGACATATCCAGGCCATCCACAACAGCAGCATCAAGTATCTCCACAGCCATCTCATATGCCAGGCACTCATCATCCTCACCTTCAGGGTCCAAATCATGGTACAGGATCAGGGCAGCAAGCATATGCAATTCACTTAGCTAAAGAAAGGCAGATGCAGCAGCGTCTACTGCAGCAGCAGCAGCACCAACAACAACAATTTGCTAACTCTAGTGCCTTGATGCCCAACACCCAACTTCCCAGATCATCATCTATGCAAAATAACTCCCAGATTCAGCCACCCGTTTCACAGCAGCCTGTATCACTTCCTCCTTTGACAACATCTTCCCCAATGAGTCAAATATCAGTACAGCAGCAAAAAATGCCACATCATGGTCTCAGCAAAAATCCTCAAACAGGTGTAGGTGGATTGACAAATCCGATAGCTAAGCAACGTCAGCGGCAGTCACAGCAGCAACAGTTTCAACAGCCAGGCCGGCAGCATCCTCAGCAACGGCAGCATTCACAATCACCACAGCATGCCAACATCGGAAAGGGGATGGGCAGAGGGAACATGATGGCGAATCAAAATGTCTCCATTGATCATCCTCATCCCAATGGCCTTTCTCTGCCAGCAGGAAACCAAGGTTCTGAAAAGGGAGAGGAAATGATGCATTTGATGCAGGGTCAGGGTTTGTACTCGGCTAACTTAAATCCAATTCAACCTTCTAAACCATTGCTTCCACCTCAATCCTCAAACAATTCCCAGCCACAGCCGAAGGTATTTTCTGGCTCAACACCTCCTCAGTCCTCAAAGCAGCTCCACCAGATGCCTTCTCCTTCTGATAGCACTCAAAGTCAGGTTCCAGCTATTGGCTCAGGTCAAGCTGTTCCCACACAGATGATGGCTTCCAACCAGCAGCATCTGCAACAGTCACCAACAATGCTTCATCAGAAGCAAAGTAGTCAAGCCCCCCAATCAAACGTTCAGGGAATGCTTCAACGAAATCATCAGGCTAACTCTGATCTGCCAATAAAACCTCAAACTGATAAAGTTTGTATGGATCATAAGCCCTTGCACAACATTTCACAGATGGCCTCAAGTACAGCATTACCAATGCCTCAGTCATGTAATGATTCAGCTGGCTCTGCACAAGTTTCTATTGCCATTCCTCAGTGGAAGGCATCAGAGCCCTTGTACGATTCTTGTTTGCCAAATTTAGCATCTCAGGTGGGTTCTGTTGGGAGTCCACCTATGACAAATTCATCTGGGATTGAGACAGTTCCATCTGTCAGCCAAGGTTTAGGCCAGAGGCATTCATCAGGAAGTTTTGGGCAACATGGACAGAATGCTGCAGCACAGTGGCAACAGCAGCAGCAGCCATCTAACCATTCATCAACTCTGCCACAACCATCTCAACAAGTGTTCCAGTTGCAAGAGCAACAATTACCACAAGAACAAAAATGTTCTCCCATGCCACTGCAACAACACCAGCAGTCCCAGCACACATCACATTCTCAATCAGCACAAGGAAATAATATGTATATGAGGTCTTCCAATTCATAGCTGGAATGAAACAATTGTTGTGAATTGAGCATTCCCTGGAGCATCGATGATGCTTGGATTCGGTATATAAGCCTTTGTAAGGAGCAGTGTACAGGTATACTTGGTAACCTTGACCTCCTTTTCTCCCTTTAATAGGTTTATTGCAAATACTAATCTGTCTGTCTGAGACTGCATGCACATGAATGGGTTGTTCTGTCTCATTAGAAACCTTTGGCCCTAATGTTTAATCATTTTACAAATGTTATGATGTTCTCTTGTGATCATGCATTTCTTTTAACACTATTGTCTAGTTCCGTTCTCAAGGTTTAAAGTTCCTTTGAAAATTCCCTATTCAGTTGGACACTTCCATGTGTTTCCACTAACTGTTAGGAGAATTCCCTTTTCTGAAAAATTCCCGAGTTTGCATTATATTTTGATTATGCTTTGCAATAATGAGTTGAATGTAAACAATGGATCTTTTGCAGATGAAGCTGGTTATTTGACAAGGACATTCAAAGCAGTAAAGTTGTGATTGTAGGTTTTGTAAAGTACAAAGAAAAGTGTTCTGGCCCTTTTCCCTCCTTTAAACTTCTTGTTAATTTGGGGAAATCATGTATATTACCACTGGTCTAGAGGTTTGGGCAGATAGGGGACAGATATAGACATTTGTACAGGGTCTCATCTCTCCTTTTCTTGTACTTTCCTCAACCTTTTGCCCGGCTTCCCTGCCTGGCTGTGCAGAGGGGCCTTTTCTTTATGCCCCCATTAGGTTAGTGCTTATGCATTTGTACACCATCAAATTAAGTAGTGATCATTGTTATGGGCAAAGGCCTTGGAAATTTTGTGAATATGTGATGTCCAGTGGGTGCATCTGATATCATTAGCATCATCACAGGCAGTAGGCTACTGCCATGGTTGCAATTTGATCATTGTAATGTTTATTGTGTTTAGTATATAGTTTGCAACATGCCTTGGTAGCTGATCCTTCTGTATATATTTGAACTGTTTAACAGATGTATGTAAATGTCCTTTGCATCGTTTTTTGCAAATTTGATGGATCAAATTGAAGCTTTAAAGTCTTATTCTGCCTTGTAGTTCATTCAAAGGGAAAAGAAGTTGAGAAAAGCAAATCCGTACTCGTAAGATTCATAGCTCAGTTACGTTTATAAACAGTTAGTATCTTGAGACAGATATGTGTATTTATTTCATTAAGCATCTTTGTCTATCACGAAGTGGATCGTGTCATATCACAAGATACCATGGTAATTCTCTGATTAGATTATAGAGCCAATAGATCGTGGATGTGTAACTGTTAAAACCGCCTTTGGTTGTGCTATATTTCATTGAACAGGTAGCCCTTTGAGGTTTTGCACGCACTGCTTTTCTTTGTTCTTACAAGCTATAAAGCACTAGGGTTCACAAGTCGTCCTCGTGTCTCTTATGATTGCTTACACCTCATATCACATTTAATCTTTGGTTACGTTGCCAGATTCAGCATTATGTTGGCTGTTTAACGGACGGAATCATCTGTTTACATTATAATCTTTCACACTAATTTCCTTCTCTACTTTAAAAAGCTATAGTGAATTGAAATGCCATCGTCAAATCAAATGATCATCCTCTTATTACTCCCATAAAAATTTTGCCCGAAGATGCTTTGACACTCGATACTGAATATTGCCTCAAGTGAATGATTTATCCATGTAGGGTTAACCAAACACCAATCGCCTACTCAGCAAGGCAAATTTTAAAAAGAAGTATATTGTAGAAAGGAAAGATTACGGATTGCCAGATGATACGAGACTACCCTTAGCGTTACGGCTTTAAGTTTTACACAGCAGAAAGCAATAATAAAAACGTGTCTTGTAGTCGAGAAATGTTAAATCAAAATCGCAAGTCCAGGCCATACTGGCCAAAAAACACACCAAGATGATGTAAAAGAAGGAGAAGCACTTGAATTGATGTGCATATTCCCAAAAAGAAAGAGATTAAGTTGTGGTATGTTTGCCAGAGTTCCAGCTGAAAACCCTCCAGAGTTGCTTATCATCCAAGTTAAAAAGTAAGCAAGTATGCACATAAAACACAATTAATCCAGCAACGGACAACACTATCATCCCAAAATAGATAGCTATTCCATTATCAAAAGCCACTTTCTGGCGCGCAAAAAAGAGATTGGTTACTTAAAACTTGTACCAAAAACAGAAGCAATGATATCAACAACTATGTTCTGGGAATCTCTTATCATCTTCATTCTCTTCATCTCCATCTCTCAGTCTCCTTTACCATTTCCATCTTCCTCCTCTCCACCACTGCCATTCTCTCCCAGAATGCCGTCATCTCTGCAGCCAAACGCCACTCCACCGCCCTCTTCCTCCCCCAATACCTCTCCATCATCCTTCACAATGCCAGGTTTCCTGATTATATAATTGATACTCCGGCGACTTGGGTTTGTATCCATAGGTTTTTAAATCTTCTTCACCGTCCTCCTCCAAATTAGCATCGTGGAGGTCATGGAAGGTGTTGGTAGTAGATGGAAACATAGTGAAAAGAGGAACAGAGATTGGAAAGGGACCGAGTTCCAACGAGTCCATCAGATCAAAGAAGGGCCATGAACTCGCGCCTCCCGTTGATACAAGGCGTATCTCTTGGCGGTGGCGTCCACGGAGCTTCTCCATCTTGTTGCATCACTGTGTGGCGGAGCGAGTGGGGATGGCGGCGGCAATCCCTTCCCATTGTGGGCGGTTTGCGGAGTAGCAATAGTGGTGGTAAGCTTGGATAAGGTGCATAGTTTGGAAGTGGAGCCCTCGCGTAATTGGATGGGGATGGCGTGGACATTGTGAAACTGCTGCTAGGGTCTATCTATCTACTCTGGGGTTTGGTGGATGATGTTCTTATTTTAAAATGAGTTAGAATAATAATTTTTACAAAAAAATTAATTTACATTTGCAGTTGCAGGCCTATAGTACAGAATATGTACATTACATCAAAGTGTTTCGGCATTAGTTTTCATTACAATAAAGATTGCCATTGCCATTGCCTACGTGAAGACATGAATGAGGACCTCATTCAGAGTTGTAGAAGTACACAAATCAAATCAATTGTGGGTATAGTAAGTGTATCTGTGCAAAAGCAAAATGTTCATATACACACAAACTCTTCCAAGATCTCATCGCATTCCTACTAAAAATCCAAAATATAACTCGAGAAGGCATTATTGCAAGGGACAAGTGGGATATGTTCCATAATGTGTTGTTAAGAACAAGTCCAAACAAACAAAATAACTTGACGCTGATTTGTTATTCAACTAGTTGCTATTTGTTATCTAAATCCATTTTAGGCTTCAGTTATATTCATTGTATTTAAGTTGTTGAAAGTGGAGTAACAAGTCGTCTGCACATCCTGTGGTTTAAGAGAATTCTGTCACTTACAGCAATTAAACTTCAGCTTTGACTGGGACCTATCATCTTCTATGTAAGAAATTGACTCAAGTCAACTCCATGGGTTGTGTTATGTGAAGAGGAGAGTAGCTAAGAATTAATGGACCCCCATCCCCATGCCATGAATATATGCATGCTAGTCGCTAGTCACAAATCATCAACATCACTCACTTGTCTTTCCTTTGCTCATCTTTGACTTTGAGGAGGAACAGTCATGCAATTCCTCGGCCAGCAAGAGCTTGCTCCCTGCATTTTCAATTTACGTGAGCACATGCTTGGCAGCCCAAACAGTCTATTGTTTCTGCTGGATGTTATATGCCTATTCTACAGAATACAACACTACACAAAGTAGGAAATTTCTGATAAAAACATCTCGAAGACCCCATCCCCTCTCTCTTGTTACCTTATTTGTATCTTTACTCCTATTTGGCTTTTTCACTTGCTAAACTCTGGTTTGTAGTCTAATCCTGGTCATTGTCTGCTGCTGCTCACATATTTAGTGGTGACTATCATAGTATGACTCATGGCTACTACTCTCAACTAATTGATGCATCAACAGCTTTAAAACAAAAATGATCGATGCCAAAGTAAACTAACGAGACTATTTAAGTGTACTACTGCAATGGTGGATAGCAGCTTATGCTTATCCTAAGTAACACACTCAACTTGTCCCGTGCCCACACACCAAAGACGAAAGTCAGAAAGCCAGGATTTACCGCCAAGGTGTTCCACTTCAGATTTTCAAGCGACTCAGCAAGCTCCACTTGTTTTGAAGCAGTTGCAAGTAATGCCTAAAATAATGAAGGTTTCAGCGGTTAATAACAGTGACAATTATACATACACCCTGGGTTGTTTAAAGCAGCAGTCTTCTTAAAAAGAAGGATAGCTTACATTTTTTGTCTTCTGCAGATCATACTCTATAGATTTAATTCGACTCAACGACTCAAGAAGCATGCCCTCTTTCTCAGGTGGAATATCAGTGGGCTTTTTGACCAGCTCATTTACTGTTGCTTCTAATTGTTGCAGCCTCTGCCAGCATGGATGGAGCTGGTCCTCTTTTATTTCCTCTGAAATCTCTTGCATTTGACAATTTGAATCTGCCAATGGATGGTTAGACTGGGTTACTATTCGCCTTTCTGCATGCTGCACTGAGAATGTTCTTCGTATCCTTGGAAGCAATAGACATATCCACATAAATAATTTGATAATTAAATGGACTACAAAACTTGTTGCATGGGGAATCAATTTCCTCCTGTGCGCTTCCTCATCAACACCACTGGGTGAATCATCTGTCAAAAGTACCAAATCATTGAAGTGAATTCTGATCAATAGAGAAAGAGAAAGCATGTATCAATGCCTAATCAGCACTTAAAAGGATGCTTTGCCCATCAACTATGTATTTAGAAGTTGTAAGATGCAATCTAGTTTTGAGGCTTGAAAATAGCATCATGGATCATCATCACATCATAAAATTCCAATAAAAAATAATAAAATTGATAAACTGCATAGCAAACCAACAAGATAATCATTAAACCAAGTTTCAATTAGAAGAGAAATTGTGGAGTCACATACTTGGTTCTGTCTCATTTACAGATCTTTTAGTATCATGCACAACCAAGCTGCTTACATCGGCACCACCATCTGTTCTTGCCTGGTGAAGATGTATATGGTAAGCTATTAGTTATATGATGCATCAAGTGTGTTATCTTATTGACATGTTCCAAAATCATGCACTGCACTTTTTACAGTAATTCAGTGATCATAGTTCAAACTGAAATTTGATTATATTCCTTCGGAATACAAATCACTTAACATGGAAAAATTAGCATGCAGAAGCCAACATTATGCATCGGTAATTTTCAGTCTGTTAGGATCTTCGGGAGAGAGAGAGAGAGAACTATTCCAGAGGAAGGACAGTGGGCGAAGGAAGCAGTTAGTTATCAACTGATGTGGCTAAGTAGTTAGGCATAACAGAATGTACCTAGAGAGGGGGGCTTATAAGAGGGGGAAAAAAGAAGGGAGGGATAGGCAGAAAAATTGAGAGAAGAAAGTGACAGAAGGATTCATACCTTCTGGTGAGCAAATCTGCTTTGGTTAGGGAGAAATACTACCCTACTATTCGGTAGTGATAAATATTTTACAGATATATTGAAATAATATAGAGGAACTCTAGTATTATAAGTCTAGAGTTCTAACAGTGGTCCGATCTGCTGGATTCGAAGAGAGGGGAGGATCAGCTTTCGGAGGAAAATTCAGAGTAACACACCTCGATGCCACCGAAGATGTCGAACAGAGTTGAGCTATTGGAATCTCGTATGGCTAGTCTGGAAGCTGGGGTAGAAGATATGCAAGCATCCATGCGAATGGCCATGATGGAGATGCAGTGAAACTTGCTGCTGGAGATGAGTAAGATGAAGGGCAAACGATCTGAGGAGGGACAAGGTAGTGGCGCGGGAGACAGAGATCCTCAGCGTACTCACCAGCATGTTCAGTCGGAGCATTCTTTGGGTAATATGGAAGAGTACAAGATGTCGGTGAGAAAGGTAGACTTACCCATGTTCGACGGGTCTAATCCAGTAGGATGGATTACCCAGGCAGAAACTTATTTCGAAGTTGATGGCACGTCAGAAGAGGTGAAGGTCAAATTGGCTTTGTTAAGCATGGAAGGAGCTACCATTCACTAGTTCAATCTCCTCCGAGAGACTGAAGTGGAGCTCACATGGAGGAAGTTGAAACAAACTTTAATCGACAGATATAATGGGAGGAGATTTGAGAACCTATTTGAGGAGCTCTCTAATTTGCAGCAAACGGTACAGTGGAGGAATACAACGAGGCCTTCGAGTTCGTGACCTCTCAGGTAGGACGCTTACCCGAAGCACAACTCACGGGGTACTTCATGAGTGGGTTGCGCAATGAGATCCGACGAAGGGTGCGAACCTCTAGTCCAATCAATAGGGTTCAGATGATGAGAGTAGCAAGAGCTGTGGAGGAGGAGCTGTACGGGGATCAAAGGGGTTTCGAATCATCCAACCCACGACATCGCACCTGGCATCACCAAGGAGAGATTGGGTACAAAAGCCAGAGTCGGGGTCATCCTCCGTATACGAAGTCGGGGTCTTCTAATACGGTAGGTTATGGAGCGGGCCGCGCAGAAGATGGGTCGGGTCCAACCCAAAATACAACGGGTCATAGTTTTCAGCCCAGATCGCCGACCCGAGGAGTCGATTCTCACTTCACGATGCCGACTAGAATAGGGGAAGGGAACCGAAGACCATCCATGGAAAAACATCAGGACTTGCGACACATTTCGTATCAGGAGCTGATGGATCGCAAGGCAAAAGAATTGTATTTACTATGTGGGGAGAAATTTCATCCCCTCCATCAATGTTCAGAACGACAACTCCGGTTGTTAATACCGGATGACAACAAAACCATGACTGAGAATGGAGAAATTATCGCCTTGCAAGCAGAAACGGAGGAGGGGGATATAGCTCTGGAATGCCGCACCATGGTTCCTCATTTCAACCTTGAGGACAAGGCTGCTCTTCCAGGAGGAGGCAATGTTAGGATCTTCGGGAGAGAGAGAGAGAATTAGTCCAGAGGAAGGACAGTGGGCAAAGGAAGGAGTTAGTTATCAGCTGATGTGGCTAAGTAGTTAGGCATAATAGAATGTATCTAGAGAGGGGGGCTTATAAGAGGGGGAAAAAAGAAGGGAGGGATATGCAGAAAAATTGAGA
>JANZLX010000009.1:15130343-15147296 GCA_025531955.1 Erythroxylum orinocense | reverse complement strand
CGACAATAATAAAATTAATAATCATAATAATAACTTATTAAAAATTAATAATAATAAGAATAACTTATTAAAAATTATTAATAATAATAAATAAATAATAAGAATAACTTAATAATAGTAATAATAATAATAATAATAATAATAAACTAAACATATTTTTATTTACAGTTTTTTATTAGAAATCTCAACTAAATAGGTTTTTGTTTTCAGTTTTTATATTCCAAATCTCAACCAAATAAGTTTTTGGTTTTTTAAGAAAAATCAGAAACTAAAAACAGGAAATAGAAAAAAAAACAACAATAGAAAAATAAAAATGAAACCAAACGACTCCTAAATTAACTAACCATAATACGCTGATTTAAAAAGAAAAAAGAAAAAAGAAAAAACACTCCCTTGAATCTGGGCTTTGTAGGGGATCTGATAGACATTGAGCTGGTCAAAATATAAATCAGGTAATGCTGCAGCCTTAAAATATACGGCTGAAAATCCGGTTTAATACAATACATATATAGGAAGGGAGTAAAAACAAAAAGAAGAATGAGCTATAAATAAATAATATAACAGAAGTAATATCAAATCCAATCACCAGCTCAGCTAGGGTCAGGTCCACTTTTCTAATCCCAATCATATTATTGACATGAATCTTATATTTATTAAAATCTGACATTTTTTAATCGTTTTCATGCATGTTGACTAAAGTGTATCCATATCCAATCTTTTGATTTATTTACAAAATATAATAATAGTTGCATTAAAAATCTTTTAACCATTGCCATTGAATAATAATAATTATTATTGTTAAAAAAAATAATAATATAATTACATCTCCTTGAAAACAAAACCCATACCTCCTTTCCTTTTTGGTTGATGGATGATAATGAATATATATTCACCAACACTAACTCTAACTTCAGGTAAGAAATAAAAATAAAATGTCCAAAAAGCAACTCCTTTCTGTCTCCACTTTTTATAAGTTACAAAGGACTGGAATGGAATGGAACGAACTTAATACCAAAACTGCAACACTGTACCAGTAGTATAATATAATTACAAAGAGATATGATCTAGATCAGCAGCGAGGGACACAAGATGGCTTCTTTATTCTCTATGTCAAAAAGCAACATGACCCACAAAAGGCAGGCCCAGTCGATTTGGACATTTGCAATCTATGGCGTTCTTTTGAGCACCAACTGTTTGACAAAAATGGCCAAAGAACAAGTTCACGCAAAGCTACTACTTCTCCAACTGGATCTTTGTCTTTGCTCCTTTCACTTCTCTACATTAACCCCACTGTCAAATACTCACTCTTTCTCTGTCTGTCGGTTTCCATGGACAAGCAACAGCAACTCTTGGCTAAGTGTTCGAGGCAGCGTTACAACGAATGGTTTGTATTTTGGGATGAAAGTTATTGACTTGGAGTTTCTTTTTTTCCTTGTTGTATGCAACCGGGTGTCTTTATTTTCAATTCCATTGTTTTTTTTTCTTGGTCTTTTGTTCATGGCTTTTGCAGTGCATTCAACAGTCGTCTTATGTTCCGTCATTTTTTTTCATCTGCACCCATTCACTATATTCTTGTTCTTCTATTGGTCTGTTTACTGTTTTTGAATTTCCCTCCTCTTGTTTCTTTTCTTTTTCTTTTTGTTCGCCACGTCGTCTCTAATACTGTCGTATTTGCCTGCCTGAGCTTTGCATCTCAGTTCCTCCATGCACCACTTTTTATTATTTCTTCATCATGTATGTGATGTTTATATGCATAGCTCGCGCTTACTATGTTCCCTTTCATTTACGTCTAATGGCTCTTTTTCCAATATTTCCATTCCTTTTTACGTCTCGTCAGTCGTCACCACTCCGGTGATATCAACTTAAGAGTGAATTTGACACCTGTACTCATGGGTTTTTTGAGATACCAATGAGGGAATACGTGCGGTTTGATCTTAAAGGACTTATCATTGAACTTTGTATGTGATACTTTGGAGTAACTGCACATGTTCTTGCTTCAGTAATTTGCAACTTATCTTTTTCTGTAGGATATTCCGGGACGTCCCAAGTGACATCACGATAGAAGTGAGTGGAGGGGCGTTTCAATTACATAAGGTAACTTTTCTTATTCTCAGCACTTTCTGTTTTCGTGGAATTGTTCCAGTTACGGAGAATCTTTACCAGTAAAAACTAATGGGTAATTTCATAGGTCTTCTCACAGCAAGCATGAAAGTATAACGTCAAATGAAAGAACGTCAAATGAAAGGATACTTCTCTTATTCGTTCTTGAAATTAGTAACCAATAAAAGTCTGTTAAATTTGATGATTTTCATAAATTATGTCTGTTGTCTTGTCTTGGAAGGCCTATGTAATTTATGTTCTTTTTAGCAATTCCTTTTATGTTAACTATGAATAGAAACTTTTCAATCTTATCAGAAAAACAATTCAATGAAAGTTTAAATTGCTGTTGAACTTGTAATAGTTATTTCTTTATCAAATGACGCAAAAACAATGGACCTAAATCTAGAATGTTGTTTTTCTGATGTTTTTCACTGGACTCTCTTTGATCAACCTTGGATAGACGGCCTTTTGTTCCTTTTTTTTTTTTTCTTGTTTCCTTCGCTTGTAAGTCCTGTATCTTGGAGGAGCTCAAAAATCTTTTTTCACTTATTTTTACAGCTTATTTATATTTAAATTAATAAAAATATCTATAATAAAGCACATAATGTATCATACATGTATGTAAAATTAGTTCCTACCTATCCTCAATAAATACTTGCAAATTTTTTTATAATAAATACTTGCGAATTTTTTTCTAACTAACTGCCCATTTTTGGGCGCCTCTTCCCATATATGATGCAAGGAATAATGGAATTACATCACAAATATCTTTTTCTTCCACGTTTTGATTCTAGTTTCGTATTATGGATCTTGGGTCAGGTGGTTAGAGCATGTACTTTGTTATGAACAACTTATTATGATCTTTTCAGGGAGTAGTTTCTGCGTTTAAAAATCCATTTATCTTTAATGTTTACCTGTCTGGTTGTCTTTGCATCAGAGAGATTTGATGTTCTTGTGTATGTTCATTATGGACTGTCATCAGGCTGATGTTATTTAGATGATTAACAAATATTCGAGTCAGACTGATTTGTACCTATATTAGCGACCATCTCTTCTCTGTTCATTGATGCCTTTCAGAAAGATTTCTATGGTTAATTGACTGTTCAAAAAATGTGTATTGGATAAATGTTATCTACTATCATTGACATATCAAATGGGCTATTTTTCTGTTAATGCACTTTAAAGTGGCAAATCTAATGCCTATCTAGTTCCTCTCTCTCTTTTTCTTTTTTACATATAAAGAAGTGGACTATGCCGGTTCTGATAATTTCAGTACAATCTTTAGTTCCCTCTCGTCTCTCGAAGTGGACGAATTCGGAAGTTGGTTGCAGAGCACAGAGATGCTGATATTTCAAGGGTGGAGCTCCTTAATCTACCTGGAGGAGCAGAGACATTTGAGTTGGCTGCAAAATTCTGTTATGGCATAAACTTTGAGATCACATCTGCAAATGTTGCTCAGCTTTGTTGCATATCTGATTACCTTGAAATGACTGAGGAGTTTTCAAAAGATAATCTTGGTTCCCGTGTTGAAGAATATCTTGAGAGTATTGTTTGTAGAAACCTTGAAATGTGTGTTGAAGTTTTGCAACAATGTGAGAACCTTCTGCCTCTTGCAGATGAGCTGAAAATAGTAGGCCGTTGCATAGACTCAATAGCCTCAAAAGCTTGTGCTGAACAAATTGCTTCAAGCTTCTCACGCCTAGAGTATAGCAGCTCTGGGAGGCTGCACATGAACAGACATGCTAAATGTGAGGGGGATTGGTGGATAGAAGATCTTTCTGTACTCCGGATTGACTTGTACCAGAGAGTCATGACAGCCATGAAATGTCGGGGGGTCCGTCCTGAGAGTATTGGTGCATCACTTGTAAGCTACGCTCAGAAGGAGTTGACAAAGAAGTCTAGCTTATGGAATCCATCTAGCCAGACAAAAATTGATCTGCTATCGACTGAACATGAAAAGCTTGTGGTTGAGACAATTGTTAACCTTTTGCCTGTTGAGAAACTAGCTGTTCCAATCAATTTTCTTTTTGGTCTGTTGCGAAGTGCAGTAATGCTTGATTGCTCAGTTGGATGTAGGCTTGATTTAGAGAGGCGTATTGGTTCCCAGTTGGATATTGCAACTCTTGATGACCTTTTGATCCCATCTTTCCGGCATGCAGGTGATACCTTATTTGATGTTGACACAGTTCATAGGATCTTGGTAAATTTCTCCCAACATGATGACAGTGAAGATGATATGGAAGATGCTTCTGTTTTTGAGTGTGATAGTCCTCACTCACCATCTCAAACGGCATTATTTAAAGTGGCAAAGTTAGTGGACAATTACCTTGCTGAAATTGCTCCTGATGCAAACCTCAAGCTTTCCAAGTTTATGGTCATTGCAGAGACTTTACCAACACATGCACGCACCATTCACGATGGGTTATATCGAGCAATTGATATTTACTTGAAGGTGTGCACAACTTTTCTTTATATTGGTGTAGGAAGTTGCTTTCTACTAACAAATTAATCCAGTAAGTAGGAAGCACTATTCACATTGTGGAGTGTTTGACTTAAGCTCTCCTTTTTTTCAGCAGTGTGAATGACATAAAGGAACTGAAGTTTCCTTTATTTTAAGATGCAAAATTAGCTCATTGCAAGTTTTTTTTTCTCTAAATTTTCTTGCGCTCTGATTGATGTCCAGGCTCATCAGGGTTTATCAGATTCAGATAGGAAGAAGCTCTGCAAACTGATTGATTTCCAAAAGCTCTCACAGGATGCTGGAGCACATGCTGCTCAGAATGAACGCCTTCCTCTCCAAGCTATTGTGCAAGTGCTTTATTTTGAGCAAATTAGGCTCAGAAATGCATTGTGTTGTTCTTATACCGATGGCGACCACAAACCAATGCACCAATCATGGCGGATCAGCAGTGGGGCACTCAGTGCGGCAATGTCTCCGCGTGATAACTATGCATCACTGAGGCGAGAGAATAGAGAACTAAAGCTTGAGCTAGCTCGGCTGCGAATGAGATTGAATGATCTAGAGAAGGAACATGTATGCATGAAGAGAGATTTCCACAAGTCCCATTCACGTAAATTCATGAGTTCTTTCTCAAAGAAAATTGGTAAGCTGAGTTTCTTTGGGCATAGTTCTTCAAGAGGATCCAGTTCTCCCTCAAAGCACTCTCATAGAACAGATTCTAGGGTGATTGAGAGAACATGTGCCAGCACTGAATAGTTAATTCATCTTACATGTTTTTTTTTCTCTGTACTTGATGAGTAATTGCAGGCCATGATCTTACTGGTCCTATTCTAGTTGTATAAGCTCATTTGGCCACCTTGTATATGATTCCATCGAGTTGGTGAGGAACGTCTTGCTTCAAGTTGTAAGTTTTGTTGGATACAACTTTGATGTTGTTTGAACCTTAATGTATTTAATGAGTTGTTTGACATCTTGTCATGGATTATAGATTTGTAGAAAATGTTCATTTCCAATTTGAGTTTGCTTGACTTGCCTTCCCGCTTGTTCTGTCTATGAACCCCAACACTCCAGATTACACATCTTTAAGCAGCAACGTCAAGGCAACCAAAACTCTTTCTGGATTATTCCGGAACGTTTGGTTTGTTTATTGCTCTTCCCTGAGTGTCAACGCATGATGATGATAACCAGAAATGGTACTGGATTTTATGTGGAATGATTCAGTCAGTTACACAGAGATCTTAAGAACATTTACAGTGAATTTGTACATAAATTGAGAGAAAATGATATCATATACACTACTAGAAGAAGATGAGATTATGACTTGCAACATAAGCTTCACTTTAACTGCATGCTATTTGATGTCTAAAGCTAGATATGTAGGAGAGATACATATCAAGTGATTTGTGATGCTTTTAAAACAGATGTCTAGCTATGTGGAAAGCAGGTTTCAGGCGTGTAGGGTGAACGAATTGATTCACGAAATTGCATTGATAGTTAGGAAGAAACCCTCTTGGAGCTGATGTGCCTTTCCTCTGTTGCTCATCATCCTTGCCGGCAAGAGAAAGGAAACTTTATGTAGGCGCGACTTACGAGGGCTGTCGTGTTTCCTCAAGCAGGATTTTAGCTTGGTTTTCTCTCTGGCAGTCTTGACCTCTAAATCCCCATTCCTCTTTCTTGAAAATTCTGAATGATTCTCAGTGGCAATAGAATGATGCTGGTTGTCATAAGACTTTGTTCTGCTTGAAGGTGAATCCGCTGCTGAAATCTCGTCTTGTTCTTGGTTATTCAACTTTAGAATGAATTATAGAACTCTCCAAATCTTCATGCTCCTGGGAGGCTGTCCAATTATAGTATGTGCTTGGAGTTGACTGCTTTAGGCCTCGGTGATAATTTTGACGGCTCCCAGCGTCTGATTTTGTCCGGTATAGCTTTGGAACTTCTTGGTCAACATGATTCCTAAAAGACTGCATTTTTCCTGGTCCTGGAGGATGTTGTCCCCCTTTGTGAGCTTTTAGCAACTGATAGATTGTGCGGTTTGGAACAATGAAATACACTTGTCCCAGATTTAAGATGGAATTGGGATTAACCACGATCCACGGATATCGGAACACATGAGGTCGAGCAACAGAGTGCCTGGGATTCTTCTTCAGGACTTCTGCTGGACTTAGGGGTTCTTTGTGAATCTCCACGTGCCTACCTGGGTGCACCAACTTAAGCACATCCTTCTCTTTCGCTACAGATGCCTTTTTTTTTTTTTTTAAGTTTTCGAGGGAATTATAGTCCAAGTCTGAGATGGTGAGGAAGACAGGATAGAAGAACAGGTTCACATACTTATATGTCTTTCATCAATGAAGTGACATTGCGTTAGTCCCAAGGACCTGCAGAAGTATACATGAATTTTACCTTCTTAAGATTATCTCCTTAAACCTGAAAAATCTAAAAAGGATTTGCGTCATTTTCATATTTTCGTATAGGTTTCTATCTGTATGTCCTCCCCTCCCCTATGTTTTATATGAACACATCCTTTTCAGGTATGTGATGGCCGACGGAAGTAACGCTTTTGTTGAGCTCATCTCAAAATTCCTCGTCAGTAGTGTACAAGGTTCTTGAACTCTTTCTGGGGAACACTCAATGGTTACTTCCTTCCTTAATTAAAACCAGACATGGTATTTTAGTTTAACTCGTTTTAACAACTTATATTTTTCATGTGTACTAACTATCAAATGTCACATGTCCAATTAAGTAGGCTAAGGGACAACTTATTTTCCTTTGATAATGGTACATAATTAAAAAAAGGTATTAACTCTATGACTATGATGGGCTGGGCATCATCTTTCAAGATGATTGAGTTGGACTCCAACATTGTAGTGTTGCTAATCCTCAAACGAATTGACTTGTTAATATCACAAGTAAAGTCGATTGGCCGTTCCAATATTTAAACATTTTTGTGGCAATAATTGGAGCAGGAAAGGAATACTTCTCAATCCTCGCCCATTGCGTCTTATTAGACAAGACAAACAAAGGCTAGGGTAGGGAGATTCTAGTCTTTTTATGGTTTCACTTCAACTATAAAATCTTGACTTTGCAAAAAGATAAACTAATTAATTGTTCATAACTTGTAAGGGATAATTCAATTTTACATGCACGATTGCCCCTCTTTTTTGAAATGGGGAAGTCAATCCATTAGTAAAACATAACTAACTTACGGGAGAAAGAAAGCGTCTTTTCAAGTCTGGTAAAAGTAAACCACTTATAATGTCAAATTTCTGGGCCGGCCCACATTTACCCTACTCACTCACTATTTGGTCCATCCACCTCCATTATTGCTTTCAATACCCCCACCCCCACCTCTGCCTTTTATCACTGTACCAATTTAACACTTGAAGAAGGCTGCAGCTTCACCCCCTCTCTCTACCTGTTACATTAAGCTCACGACTCTCTCTACCTGTTACATTAAGCTCACGACTGCACCCACGCCGCATCCTTATGTTAGTTTATACTCGCAGAATAATAATGCGCGGTAATAATGTCCAGTGAATTTAATCGATTATATTATTATATAATTTTAATATATAAATTAAAATAAAAAATATAAAAATATATAAAGCAAGATTGAAAACTTTGTAATTATATTATAAAATTTTGACTAATAAAATTATTAAGAAATATTTAAATTGTATAATAAACAGAGGCAATTTTAACATCATAACTCAATAATGCGAAAACGTAAGCAATTAACATTGGGATGTGAGAAGAAATAAGATAAAATTACTTTGTCAGAGATAGGTTTCAAATACTTTACATGTCTACTAGTTAGTTGTGCTTAAAGATAATTTAATCTACAAGCATTTTAATTTGTCGTTCAAAAAAATTTCTAGACATGTAGAGTACTTGTTTGAGATCGTTGGCCCTCTCTATCATTTGACTAGTTTGGTACATCTGGATGTAGCGACCAGCTTCTGAACTATTATGTGCCTTTTTATTCCGTGCATGGTATCCAGTAAGTAATTCATCTAGCTCATTTTGACGATCATATGTCTCTTTTATAGCATTTTTCAGATATCTTTTGCGTTCGAAATAGGTGGAATTCATATCTGCTATCAAAATAATCAAATTGGTTTATAAATGTCAAAATTATTTCATAACTTTAATGAGAAGTAAAAATAAGCGGAAAGTTGTAGACAAAAGTAAGACGAATGGTGGTTTACCTTAGCAGCGGAAGAATGGAGCAGAGAATAAGGAGGAAATCTATAAAAAATGGAGTGTAAAGATAAAGAAACGATTCTGTTGAAATTATAAATATGAAAAATTGGGTAAAAAAAGTAATGGACAAAAGAATTACTTACTGACCTGAACGGTTGTTCTTTGATTGTTGAAATAGAAGACGTAACTTTGACTATATAGGTTAAACAGGAATAAAGCAAAAGAAGAAGATATAAATTTTTTGATTAAAGTTAGAGAAAAAAAGTCTAAAAGTTTAAATATAAGCGCAGTACTCAAAGATGATAAAGTAAAACAGAAATGATTTACCTAGAGATACGTAAAAAATAGCTTACATGTATAGAGAAGAGGAGACCTTAATGTTGGGTTTTGAAGATAGAACAACAGAAATGATGACTGCGACATTAAATAGTTTAAAGAGAAGCGGATCTGGAACGTATCTAATCTATAAAGTAAAGATGCGGCAAGAGTAGTTTACTCCAGGAAGGATTACCGAATTCATAAATGAAATTTGATGTGACTTGGAAATGACATCAGCTCAATTAATTTTAAATTCATGTTAACTGCTTTAAATAAAGGACATCAAGAGGAAGTGCAAAGACAAAAATAAGATAAAACAGAGAAGCAAAAATAAGACGAAGTGGAAAGATAAAAATAAAACGAAGCGCGAAGACAAAAGTAAGAGGATGCTTACATTCAGAGCATGGAGTAATCCATCTAAATAATGAAAGGAATGGGTTGAAAAGGTGGTTTGTTTGCATGAATGTACGTGGGAAAGAGCTGGTGTTCATGAATTGAGTGAGATGACTGATATAGAGCAAGTGAATGCTGACCGGTTGGAGGACTTCATGAGCATGTTTGGTGGATTCGATCCGGTAGTTGGTGGGAGGGCACGCAAACTCCAATTTCACTCTGATCTCAGTATCTTTAGTTTTTTTATTTGAATCTTCTTTGATGATTGAGACTAAAGATTTAGTAGTCTGAGGTGCTCTAGTCTTAGAGTTTTCTCCATGGTTCAGCTCTTTGGATTTCTTCTGCTCTTCCTGGCGTAAGCTTCGAACTTTGGGTGACCTTTTTGCTTGCTTTGATATGGTTGAGTATTGAATTCCTTCCTCGTGGTGAGCATGCAGTGGAAAATAAGGAATGGCAAATCAACAGGTCGTCAAGGTTCTCGTTAATCCCCTTTTTAAAAAATAATCGTTCGTTAAAAGAAACTTGTTCTTTTACAAACTCCTGCAATCTTAGACTCCGACTTATATATATAGCCTCCTTTTCAACTGCTTCTTGATTTTTTAAAGAAACCGTTATTCAGTTGAATTTATATCGTTTGCTTTCTTTCGTCTGCTTTTCTATCGTTTGCTTTTTGTTTCCGTCTGTTTTTCTATCGTGTGCTTTTTGCTTTTGTCTGTTTATCTATCGTTTGTTTTTTTCATCGTCTGCTTTTTGGTTCTGTCTATTTTTCTAATTTTCTTGCGTCTGCTTTTCTACCGTTTGATTTTTATAGTTTGCTTTCATCTGCTTTTTTACTTTACTTCATTATTATTTGTTATAAACCAAAAATGGTTACGACTGCATAGCCTTAAGACTTCTGTCATCATTTTGTTCAATCGTTTGACTTTGCTTTGTAGTTGAAGAATTTCTGCTTGTAAGTCAAATGATGAAGTAGGTCGATCATCTTCCCTCTATTGTTCTTCTTGAAAAGTAATTGCTGTGTTATATGCATCTGAAGATGGAACACATGGTTCAATAATCACTAGGGTAGGAGGTTGTACAAATAGGTTTGGCTCTGGAAAATCTAAATCATGAGGGGTTGTTAGTTGTGGAACTGTTCTTCGAAGTTCCATAATGGGCTGCAGCGCATAATCAGCTTCACAAGGGACTCAATTATGCAAGTAAAATTTCCAATCCTTACAATGTTGAATTTCCCTTTTATAAGTTCTCCCCGCACTGGACAAGATTCATTTATTGTTGATTGACCACCACTCGTCCCTGAATCATCTGAAATGTGATGAGAAATGAACAATCCCGTCACTTTCTTCTCTACTTAGCAGGCCTCATCAATTTGTCGCACTTCTTTTGCAATTTGATCTGCTGTCAGATCATCTGATACCCCCTCTGGGTATAATTTCTCCTTTCCCTTGTCAACATTGCGTACAATGGGACAGTTCGGTTGGATGTCAGGCACAACCTTTATCACCGTGTTCTTTGTGATTGGAAAAATAGTATGCGGCTGGTTTGTCATCTTTGTTGGGTATGGTTCTTTTGGAACAAATTTCAAGTCAATGACCAGAAATGGACGAACGGGATGGAATGCGTGGCACAACACTCTATGAACAAATATAAGCCGTCAGATGGAATGGACAAATGGACAAAAAGGATGAATTGCGGAGCAGGATGGCTCCAGAACTTTCAGAGAGGGGGAGGGACAGAATGTCACCGTTGGATTAAATGGGCGGTTGGGATGGATTGTGTGTGATTTGTACAACTATTCACCAGAATAGGTTGGAATTGTACCTTAACTATTCTTCTTGGGATTTCCTTCTGACTCTATTTCTCAATAGTGAGAGTACTCTTCTTCTGACTCTGAGTCTCTTTAGCCTGTTTGGCTGTATCTTCCCTTAAGATAGACACTAGAGATCTTGTAAACTGAGATGTGGTGGACTCAGCGTCTTCTGATTTACTTGATTTTGTGGACTTCTTCTCCTCCAGTTGTCTCAAGAACAAAAACAGACGGAAGCAACGCTATTAAAAAAGCATACGAAAGCAAATACAGACGGAACCAAAAGAACAAAAACAGACGGAAGCTACGCTACTCAAAAAGCAGACGGAAGCAAAAGCAAAGGGAAGGAAATTTTGAAAAGCAGAAGAAAGAAAAGAAGGAATAATTCGACGAAACGCAGAGCTAAGGAAATATATATACATTATATAATACCTTAAAAAATTATGCTAGGGAAATATATATATATATATATATATTATATAACGCTTTAAAAAATTATATGTGTGTTATATTTCTGGTATTATAAATTCTTGTATTCATTTGTATATTGTTTGATTTTCAATTGTTCATTTTAATTATTTTTAGCTTACATAAACTATTTCAATTGTTATACTGTTTCATGGATTCAAGCCAAAATTTGCTTTGAATTGTAGTGTTTTAGACGAGTTTTGGAAAATAACTTACAACTTTGATTTACAGTAGTTCTTGCAGAAAGAACAAGTTTCGTTTTAACAAAAGAGTTTTGTTTTTAAAAAAGGGGTTGAATGAAAAGTTTACCACAATTTGACCTACCCTTCTTGTGCATCTATACATCAATATTAAGATCAATATTAACCTGTGATTCATTTCAACCTGGAAACACCTTTAAATATACCAAATTAATTAATCATTCAGTGGACATGCAAAAATAGTGTACAGACAAAAGTAAGATGAAGCAAAAGTTCAAAAGGGCTTATTATGACAAATGGTCAACATAATCCTTATGCTAGGTTCTTCGAAAGTATTAAACTTATCCGATCGATTGAAAATAACACTATCAGGATTGGAGATTTGACGTGCATAATTGAGTCCGTTGTGAAGGTGATTATGCGCTGTATTAACGTGTTAATCACTTCAGTTACGGTATACATTTTCTTAATTTACAAATTTTCCATCACAAACATGTCGGTAGGTTCGTTATATGTTTGAGAAAAAGATTTCATTATTCTGTATACAGTGCTAAAACTTCGATTTAGTTTTAACATAAAACATTTTATCGTCAACCAAAGTTCGTCTTACTGCTATCGTCTTAGAACTTCGTTTTACTTTATAATTAATAGATTAATTTGAACTTGATTATATATATTTATCTATTTATATGTCAATGATACACTATATGGATTTATCTGTGAAATTATAGCTTAAGCTTGTTCATATTAATATTGAATCTACATATAAACAATAATGTTAGAATCTCTCAAATAAAATAACATTGTCGAATTTAGCCTTTAGCCCTTAATTGTAGCAGTTAACATAAAATATGATACAGAAAAAGAGTGCAAGAATAATCACATGTATGACTCAGACAGTCAATCACGTCACTTGGCATTCATTTGTCAAAATCTAGTTAAAGGGTGTTTGGACGACCATACAACAACCGAGAAGGAAGACGACCATACAACGAAGTTGCAGTCTAAAGAGTTGCTTCTTGTTGGACGGTTGAAGGGATCACGTTACCGCTTTGACTTGACTTTTCACCTGCAAGAGAATACAACCTTTAATTATGAACAAAAGAAATTGTGAGAAAGAACGCATAGAGATTTTTTTGAATACATACTCTATTTTAGAGATGGGTAAGCTATTTTTGCTGCACTCATCTCGGCTTGCTTTTTGATTCTTGCTTCAAGGCCTCTAAAAATCTGTCCTTTTACTTCTACGATTGAGAAAAAAACTGGTGAATGAAGCTCACCAAATTTCTTCGTGTTATAGATTGGCAAAGGATAATGATATTTTTGAACCAACTCTTGCAAGAGATTCTTGTAAATACATTCATCCTGAGTTGGGAAATATATAGAAAACAAAGATAGCAAGCACATAAGAAAATGAAAATATTCATAAATTTCAAAAAGTAAATGCTAACACCAACATTTACTGACCTTTACCTACAATAAGATGAAGGAAAAGGAGATTTTTGTAAATAGATTCATCCTGAGTCGGGAAATATATAGACAACCAAGATAGCAAGCGCATGAAAAAATCAAAATATTCATAAATTTCAAAAAGGAAATTCTAACACCAACGTTTACCCACCTTTACATTTTTTAGGAGCTGTTAATCAACAACTTACAATTGTAAAGACTATGTTTAATCAACAAGAGGATGGAGGAAAAGGAACAATCAGGTAACAAAATTTACACACCCTTACCCTTTCACTTTCATCATTTTCCCTTAGTATAAATAATTGTAGGCCACGATCATCCCTAATCTCTCGGATGTTTTGAATCAGAAGATCTGCATGATATTTATTGTAAGAAAACGAAGAGGCCGACCTTAAAATTGAAGTTAGAAACACCAAAATCAGAAATAACATTATTGTAAGAAAATCAAGAATCCGACGTTAAATTTCAACTTACAAACAATAAAATCACAAATAACATTATTAGAAATAATCAATCATCTTTCCAAGAGAATTTCAAACAGAAATGTTGATTAAGGTCCAAAAACTAGGCTATAAAGCGAAACGAAAAAGAACGAATATTTTACCAGGAGTTGAGGTAGAAGTTGAAAGAGGAGGAGAACTTAGGGAGGGAAGATGGAAATGGGAAAGGTAATTGATAGCGACATTGGCGGTGTCATTTTGGGCTTCCTTTGAGGAGTTGAAGAAAGAATGCATAGAAGAGGAACAATCTTGCAGCATGAACGTAGTTTGGAAGCGAGGCACATGGTCTGGGCCTTCTTTATTGAACTGGTAGACCGACAGTTCCCACCTTCACCTTTGGCACAGCTTTTGTAGTCTACACTTGTACATTCTTTCTTAGTACCTGGCTTTTCTTCTCAGCCCTATGGAATTAAAGGAAACGAAAAGAAACATTGGCCTATATTATACAATATGTTTATTTAAGATAATTGATGTGAGAAGAGTAGAATCGTTCTGCCCAGGTTCTCTACACACCTTGCAAATTCCTCGTCAGTACAGATTTGGTTGGTCTTGCAAATCTTATCATGATTGTTTAAGGGGCCTTGATTTATTATTTATAAACATGAAATGCCTGTGCTAACTGCACTTTATATTTCATACAAAAAAAATTTGGCTTCATCTTTTCATCCTTCCAAGAGGCTCTAATGTTTATATATTTGATTAAACTACAGGCTAAAGCTGCCTCAGATCACTTCAATCAAATGACTGTAAAGCTAAGGTTAAATTATAATGGTATAAGTGAAGTGTGTGGGAGGACTAGTTTCGATGTAAGTTATTTTAATCACGAAAAAATGACGGTAATATCATTTGGCTTGTATCAAATGATGGCTGTTACGGGGGTCGCAAAAATAAGACAAGCAATCATAGTGATCTCTGAAGAGAGATGGGAAAGGCACATAAATATTAGGTTTTCAAGATTAATATGGGTTGCATTAAATGATGATTGTTGTATTAAATATGGTCGCCAAAAAAACCAGGCAATCATAGTGAACTCATGCAATACATTAATTGGAAATTATAAAACATCACAATAATTTAATATTAGAATTATAACAACATATAATTACGGTCAACATTTTTTTTGGTAAGGGTAAAGAAAACTAAGACAAAGTGCAAAGACATAAATAAGACGAAGTCTTGACAAACTATCAATAGGTAGACATCTTCACTAAGTTATTGAGTAAAGAAACAACAAAGAAATGACATCGACGACGGACATTCAATGAACAGATAGAAATGATAATAAAGGCACAACATTCAATGAAAAATATTATCATAAAAGCACAACATTCAATGAAAAATATCTTAAGAACTTTCAGATAGGGAGGCAGAGAATATAATCGTTGGATTAAATGGACAGTTCGTATGGATTGCGTGGAAGGCAGAGAATATAACTGTAAGTAGATTCTGAGTTTTTAGTTGTGACGTTCTCAGCTGCTTAATTTTTGTTATTCGCTTTTCGATAATCAGTATATAATTTTGAAATGAATAATTTTTTCGTCGCCGAATGTATCTTCGTCTGATAATTTTATAATATAGTCGTTTGGGCTTTACATCATTTGCGGTTCTGTCTGTTTGCCAGTTTAGCAATTTAGTTTGGTTTTTTTTCCTCATTTTTTCTTTTTGCCCCTTACGTCTGACTTTCCATCGTCTGATTTTCGATTGATTTTCACATCGTCTGTTTTTTTTTTGCGTATGATTTTTGGCTTTGCTCCTTCCGTTTTTCTTTTGTTCTGTTCCCGTCTTACTTTCTTTTATTTATTATTATCAATAGAAAGACAAAAAGGAAATAAAATAAAGCAAATACCAAAAAGGGAAAAGGGAAACTTAGGACAGCTGCAGTGTGCAGAGAGCGGTTCCTTCTGTTTTTTAGTTTAGTGCTATCGTCTGGTTTTTTTCCTCTTACTTTCTAAGCTGAAAAAACTTAAGATATAATAGTTTTGATGAATAAAAAATAATGACAACGAAATAAGATAGAAGTAGAAACGAACATGAGACCGCTTCGTGTTATTTAGCGATTTTCTCTTTCCGCTTCTTTTTGAATAATCATAATGATAATAATGTCAACCCGAAATAAGCGGAAGATAAACTAAGATGATAGAAAAGTCAGACGGAAGCGGAAGCCAAAGTGAGACGATAGAAAATTGACACGAAAATATACGTGGCCTGTCGACTTTGTTCGTGAACTCTTAAGTGTTAGTGTTGCTGTTTCATATAAGCACTTAGAAAATAAAGAGAAAAATTAACTTTTTCGTAAAGTTTTCAGAAAGGGGGTTATCGAAAAACATGCTTCATCAGTTTCTGACGTCGCATTGTGTTCATCATCGCAAAATTTTTTCTCAAGGCATTGTTTAACCGAGGAAGAAGATTCAGGAATTTTTTCTAAAAATTTAACAAATCATAATATATTAGACAGGTGATATATGGTAAGATTACCACATAAGTTGAATAAAGATAATGATAATAATGTCAAGCCGTAATCACTTTAGATCCAATAGTTATGCGAATACAAAATAATGATAGCTGTTATTTTTGCTTTTTCTCTTTCTGCTTCCTTCTAGTTTAACTTTCGCTTCGTCTTACTTTGAGTTCTTCTTCCGTCTCACTTTTGCTTTTAGTGCTCGATCTCAGTAATATGTATATTTTTTCTAACCTTCGCACAAATGGGGGAGGGCGATTTCTTTATATAACATGATTATATATTATAAAATTATCAGATGAAGATACCTTCAGCGAGGAAAAAAAATTGATTTGAAAATCATATACAGATTATCAGAAAGCAAAACAAAAAAATACACAGCTAAGAACGTCAGAACTAAATCTTGTGTTTCGTTTGTTATTAATCAAAATTTGTTAGGACCGAAAATGCTTCAATATTTCTCTCATCATTTCCTTCATCTCCTTGATTTCTTTGCCTAGTAACTTGATGTCTTGTCTTATTTGAACTATTTCCTCTCCTAAGTCACTTGATGAGGTAGGTCGATCATCATTCTT
>JANZLX010000009.1:15106054-15122080 GCA_025531955.1 Erythroxylum orinocense | reverse complement strand
TCTATGACAAGTGTGATGCATTCATGATTTATAATTGCTTTTGATTTGCTTGAAAGCTAAGATTTCGAAATGATTGTTGTTTGAAAATTTTACAATGGCAATGAGCTTTTAAAAATGTTTTGGTTGTTTCTTTGTTATAAATATGTTCCCACGAGCTTTATAGCTCACCCCCCATTCTCCTCCCCCATACAGGTGATCAACAAGAGTTCGAGTAGGTCAAGAGTTCGGCAACACTCCAAATTGACATATTTTGGATTTTCAAATTGTATTTTGGAAAGTGCAAGGCTTTAGCCACATTTCAAGCTCATTTTGTATTTTTGGGATCTTAACTGATGTAATATGGCTTGAAATGCCATTAAAGCTTTGTAAAACATTATTTTTGTTATTAATGAAATTACAATTAGATTTGAAATGAATGGGTTTATGTTTCCGTTAACTACCATCTCAAGTTGATTTGATAGAAATGGCATGTAGCGAAACAACTTAAATTCAGGCTTCTGCATCCGAATGTTGGGCTCCAATAACGGGGTCCAACACTGTGTGTCAAGTGCACTTTGACTATAGGCTTCTCCCGCCTTCCCGCTAGTGGCATGAAGCTCCTTCATAGGCTCCCTTATGTTTACGGCTACACGAAATCACTATGTGAGATTATGTTAGTTCGTCCTGTTCACGACTATACAGGACCCTTTTTGGGAAAATGTGCTAGTTCGTTCTGTTTATGGACCTTCCAAACCATTTGGGTGTGTTTATATGTTCATGATTTATTGATAAGAGTGATGCATACCTAATTTGCATTATTGAGAATTTGGTTGAGCATTTGAGAAATATGTGTTTGGTGATTAAATTGTAAATTTTTGTTACAATGGCAATAAGTGTTTCAACGGTTTTGCTTGTTACTGCTTATAAAATTGTTACCCACGAGCTTTAAACTCACCCTCCATTTCCCTCCCATCTCCAGGTCACGGGCTAGAGATCAAGTGAAAGAGAATCGAGGCATCACTCCAAAATTTGCATCTTTTTGTGTTTTAAGCTAAAATTGTGACTATAAGGCTTTAGTTGCATTTTGAGTAAATTACTATTAATGTAACTTTTTGTATTTTGGCATTTTGAGATATTGATGTATTGTGGCTGAAAATGTTCACTAAACCTTTGTAAAAAACTCTTATGTTTTGATGTTAATGAAGCATGTTTATGTTTTGCCAATGATATTCCAAGATTTGTACTTTGAATTTTCAAGGTTTTTCATAAGGGTGAGATTTTGTGTTCTGGTTTGGAGGGAAATATTGTATTGATCTAGGCTGAATTGGATGAAGTTGCCTTCGTGAAAGTTGTAGATTATCTTTTTAGTTTTCCGTTGATATAAAGTATGAAATTTTTGAACAATGGAGTAGAAAGATATGATTTTCAGAAGTTAGGATGTTGTTTGGGATGAAAATGTCGGACAGTCACTTTGTCATGGACTTTTAACCCTTTTTGAGACCAAAATTATTTTTAAGTCCTTCATAGAAGTTGTAGAGATTTCTTTTAGTTTTCCATTGATACCAAATTTGCAAATTTTGAAATTCTGGGTCAAAAGTTATGAATTGTGGAAGTTGAGATGTCGGAAGAAGAAAATTTCGGGAGGCAGGCCTCGCGCGGGTCTCTTGCGGTCGCGACGCGTTGCAAGTGTGACACGGCCGATTTTCGTTTTTTCCTCCCCTAACCCGAACTCTCTTCACTCTTTTGACCATAAATTTTTTGTCCAACCTCCGATTGACCTGATTTTTGAAGTGTTGGATTCCTAAGACATTCCTCTACCTCTCCATAAAAATTCACAGCTTTTGATATTAATTTGAAAAATATGGATTGAATCAAAGTGAGAAGATCGGTTAAAAGAGTACGAGTTGGATATTTTTCTGAATAAGCTTCAGTATTTTCGCGATATCTTGATCTGTAGAGCTCCAATTGAATTGATTCTTATTTTTAAACAAACTAGAGACATGGAGCTACAACTTATCTGAAGGAATCAAATTTCAATTTAGGCCCTAAGACTTTCAATTTATGGGGTGAATTTGGATGTAGCATTCAGTCTCGATTTAATTTTAGCCCATAAGTGTTTTGGCCATAACTTCTTTATTTATGATCCAAATTGAGCATTTTTGGTGTTGTTAGAGACTTAAGACAATGGGGAACAAATGTTGTGTAGAAGTCTTATTGAAATTCCTTTTTAAGCTATCCCAAAATCTGTTCGAAAGTAAACTAGATGTCATGTAGGACATCGGGCACGTGACTCGCCAGGGCAGGGTCCCAACAATTGTCATGTATTTGTACCAAATGTTGTTAACTATGTCAAGAATGAAAACTCGATTATGATAAATAACAATTATAGAAAGAGGAATATTCACTAACTTCTCGTTAAAGACAAATCATTACTGTTATCTTCCCTCCCAAACTTAACATTCTTAAAGTGTCAGGCATTTTCTATATAAAAAAATTATTGTTTTAGGATAATAGAATTTAAATCATTGTGATCTTCCAAAGTATCCTATAAAATAACTACTAACAATTTTTGTATCTAGTTTCTTTTCAATTGGCTTATAAGTACTTGACTCAATTAGACGTATGTAAATGTGTAAATGATTTAAGTTAGGTTTCTTACCCTATCCATAACTCGTAGGGGGTTTGTTTGTAGCTTTTATAGGAACTCTATTTAGTATGTATATTATGGTCTTTAATGTATCTCTCTATAGTAAGTGAGGTAAAGTTGTATGACAAATCATACTTTATACTATGTCCTTAAGGGTTCTATGTCTCTCTACTACACTACTCATGTTTAGACAACTCGATATAGCGTATGAAGGGATAATCCTACAGTCATTTAGGAATCAAGCAAATGGACATGGAAGTTGTTCATTTGATCCATCGTACGTTCTATAGCATTCACCACTATGATAAGATCTTATAAACTTAATAGTTTTACCAAGTTGATTTTCAACTTCATCCTTAAACAACTTAAAAATGTCCATTGCTTGTGATTTCTCATAAATTAAGTGTAAGTGGTCATATTGAGAGTAATAATTTATGAATGTGATAAAACATTGTTGACGATTATATAAAGCTGTAGGAAAGGACCCACAAATATCTGTATATATCAATGCTAGGACATCCTTAGATCACTCAGCTCCTATTTTCTCTTATTTACAATTTTGCCCTTTATAGACTCAACACAAATATCATAATCTAATTCATCAAAGGTTTCAAGAATCCCTTTTGATACAAGGCTACTAATTCTTTTTTTAGAGATATGACTCAAACACTTATGCCATACTTTGAAAGAATTCTCATTTGATAATTTGCGTTTAGTGCCTTTGGTTTCAACATTATGGGACTTACTATATGAATTTACTATATCAAGTAAATAAAGGTTGTTATAATCAAATAAATTAGTGATTATGCTTAAAATAAGCATTACATTTTTGTTTCTAAATGAAGAAACAAATCCTTCTTTGTCCAACACAAAAATTGAAACCAAAATTTGCCTAAAAATAATCCAATAAATGCATTATTTAATTTTAAATAAAAACTAGTACATAATAACAACAAACAAGTCTCCAAGCCTAAAACTTCGCCCCATATAGATGTACTTCTCGTCATTATTCGGCCTTCAAGAGTTTAAGCAACCATGCATATATATACTTATGTGGATTGTAGCACTAAAATCTAACCACCAAGTATATCTTAGTATTGAAACCAAATTAACTTAGTACAAACAAAAGCAAAAGATATACCTTTCTTTACTTTCTAAGTGTGATATTTGGCACAGTCTTTCTTCATGTGAGAAAGGTCCTTGCAAAAGAAGCATTTGTTTTCCTTATGCCCCTTAGATATATCCTTATGCTTCTTTTGTGATTTCGACACCGTAGTTTCTTTTTCTTCCTCTTCTTACAATGGGATGAAGAGGTTGATGCCAAATGAGTACTCTCATCCTTATGTTATCTCATCCTATCTTCCTCTTACACTAAGTGAGAGATGAGCTCATTCAATGTCCATTTTCCTTTTTGACAACTATAACTCACCTAAAAACTGATTAAATTGTGGAGGAAGAGATGTCAACACTAAATGAATGAGCAAATCTTCCAAAAATTCTATCTTTAGTGTCTTTAGTTTTTCTACAAGATGAAACATTTTAAGTATGTACTCCCTTATTTTCTCATTACCTTTACACCTCATAAAGATAAGTTTCCTTAAAGTTGAACTTGTCTTTGCCTTCTCTTTTGACAAACTGTTCCTCAAGGATATCAATGAATCATTTGACATTTGTTACCTCAGGCATGGTGTTCAAAACCACATCTGGGATAACATTCTTCATGATCATGAAACTTGCACAGTTGGAGTGATCCCACCTCTCAAATACTCTTTGATTTTCAAGAGAGCCTTGATCTATAAGAGGTGTAGGATCCAACTCTCTTAATGTGAGGTCTAAATGTAGCACCCCACTCCCGCAATGACCTGAACCCGACATCGATGGTGATATCCGAGTCCGTGCCCCGCGATGGTAGCGTGCTAAAGCACTCAATCGGTCAGAAATCGATTTTTTTAAATCACAATACAATATGTGCGGAAATCGATACTCAAATTGGGCCCTTATTCAAAATCTCTCTTGAAGGCTAAGGAAATTAAAACCCTAACTTGTTTTCTCTTCTTTCTCTCTCTCTCTCTTTTTCATGTTTTCTCTCTCTTATCTCTTTCTTACTCATTTTTATAAATCACTACTGCTTATCCTCCCATTCACGTTCTTCTTCTTCATTTATAAGCAAGAAAACACTTTTCTTCCAATTATGCCCTTAATGATTGAGAATTGTCCCATTTGCCCTTCTACTTATGCCTTATATCTTTTATACTTAAGTGTCTTGCCAACAGTACCTTTAAACATTCTAATATAATATTTTCTTCCAAAAAATATCCTCCATTATCTTAAGTTTCTAATGCCTCCAAATTCATTTGATTTGGTTCAGTAATTCAAAAGATATACTTTAAACAATTTTAGACTGCTCTGGTCCAAAACAGTATACTGCGCATAACTTCTATCTGAAATTTAAACATCTTAGAGACTAAATTAGATTCCCACTTCTTCATACCATTTGTAGTCCCATGTCTCTAGTTTGTCACAAATCAAAATTCATCTAATTTCAATCAGTAGAGCTCCAGAAATCATCAAAAAATCGAAATATGTTCAGTGGAATAACACCAGTTCATATCCTTTAAAAACACACTCACTATGCCCGTCTCACTCTTTTCACTCACTCTTTCTCCATTCATTTCAGATAGCTGCGATTTCTGGTGAAGAAGTAGAGAAAAGTCTTACGAATCCAATGGTTCAAGAATCAAGTCATTTGGAGGTCTAGAGAAGAAGTTATGTCCTAAAGAAGCAACCATGTTTATGACCTCCATCAATACGAACCTACTTTGGTGCGATTTCCATAACTCTCACTACTGGTGTCGGATTGATCTAGTTTTTAGACCATTGGAAAGAGGACTTCTATATCTACAACTTTCATGAAGACCTTGAAGGAAAATTCTTTCATTTGAGGGGTCAAAAATGGATCAGGCTATTTGACTTCATTTTTTAGACGAAGTGACGTCATCAGACGATACAAGGTTGGGAAAATTATCCTAACTTTCTCTACAGATATCAGATCGAGGTGTTCTTTAGCTGGTTGGAAAGAAGATTTTAAGAGCTAAAACTATTATGAAGACCATAAAGACCATTTCTGTCATTTAGAGGATCAAAATTGGACGAGAATATGTTCTAGCTAAAATGAGATAATGCTGACGTAATGAGACGAATGCTGACGCCATACTGAGACAAGGCAAAATGAGACGGTCAAATTAAGATGCAAAAAGTCAAACTAAGATGATGATGACGTCAGCAAGAACAAAACTAAGCCAAAGATGACATCAGCAAAACTAAGACGAAGATGACGTCAGCAAGAACAAAACTACGACGAAGATGACGTTAGCAAAACTAAGACGATAGGGTAAACAGTAACTTCGTCTTACTTTTGCTCCTGAACATCTCTACTAGTAAAGATCATAACTTTTGACTCTGATGTACAAAATTTTCATATAATATACTGTTGGAAAGATAAAAGAAAGATCTATAACTTTCCAAAAGGCAACTTTGCCCAAATATATTTATATCAATCCCAAAGTTTCCCCTAAATTCCGATAAATTTTTCATTCATACACTAACACTGCACCCAATTCTTCACTTCATGACAAATTTTGAGACTCTTAGAGACAGAATTGAAATTCGACGTCTTTATAAAAAATGTAACCATATATCTCTAATTTAATCGAAATCAAGAATCATTTCGTTTGGATGACTAGAGAAAACGTTGCGGCTTAAAGACTGAAGCATACTCAGTCAACATTTTCCAGATCACCACTAATCTTGTTTCTAAATCTTTCCTTATCACAACTCATACTAAGATCTCTCTTTCTACTCCTTCTACTCCTTATTTTCAATAAAATCACATTTAATACCATTTATATCCAGAAGTTGTCAATGAATGCATGTACCACTTTTTATGTAAAAACATTCCGTATTTATGTGCATAGATGCTAACATGATGCATAAGCAAGAAAATGCATTGTCTTAATTTCTTTTTGAGCTCACAAATACTGAAAGTTCGGGTCCTAACCCTTAATATGAGGACGGAATGTTACGCTAAATCTATACTTCCTAAAACCATAGTCACTTTATTTTTTTCAAGTCTTAAGGTTACTACCACTAAGCTCTGGATACAATTAATTGTGGCAGTGACAGTAAAGCATTAACAATATTATCTATACAGAAAACATCATATAAAGCATAATAAGCTAATATATATATGTAAACATAACCAAATAAGTGATTAATTATTTCTCTAATGACGATCTATCTTAAGATAACTGTAATGACATTGAATATAGTCTTTAGACAAAGAATCAACTCAAAAATAGTTATATTGGTGTAGTAATCAAGTATTGATAATAAGATTCGATCAATTCCTTAGCTTTCCTTTAGGCCAACTTAGCAATCAAAATGGATGCTTAATAATCATCACACACTCATCATTATAGGTGCATATAAGTTTTTGCCAAGCAACAATCTTCCTTTGGGTTGACATGTTGCTCACATAAAGAAAAACACACACACCACCTTAATAATTCACAATCGAAGACTTTCCACAATAAAAGTCGCTTTGGTGATTGTACTGCTTTACCCGATCAAAATGAAGAATCAAGCATACTTAGTTTAAAATTATTAAAAATTAATCACTAACCACGAGTAGTCCAAATAAATGCACATAAAATTGGCATAATTAATCCATATAAGTAAAACATAATAAACCAAAATTATAATTTTGTTCCAAATAAATTATGCTTAACAATAATAAATATGCCACAAAATAATATTATCGTATCATAAAATAAATAATAATAATAACAAGAATATTTTTATTTTTGTTGTGATAATTAAGAAATTAACCCATTATAACCAAATCTATTATGGAAACCAAATAATAAATGTCATAACATGGATTTTAAAGACTTGAGCCCTAAAAACCAAGTTGACCAGCGAATGCGAATTAAATGCTTATGTCTTGTGGGGCCCACTCGTAATAACAAATGTTAAGTTCTTAATGGTTATGAACAACATCGTCTTTTTCGTCCTTTTGACAAATATTTGTTGGTTTGTTTTAAGAATTTACAACACAGTTTTGTCACATATATTTTTCTGTGATTATGACTATAGTAATACAAAATCAAATTAACAAAAGTAATTTGCACAAATAAAATCCAAACATGAATTTTAACCAATTTCAACAATAATCACCATAAAGTATATATATATATATATATATATATATATATGTTCTTCTTCTTCTTCTTCTTTTTACGAGTGCAATTGCGGGTAGCCTTTTTGTTAGTTTTGCAACAATAGTAAAATTTTTCTGAGGGATAAAATGCAATCACTCAGTTTTTTATGGTGCAGTGGTAATTGAAGATTAATTGCCAGAAGTTCTTTAAATGTTCTCAATCCAGTGAAATCTCTCTAGATTTTGTCTTGTTGTTACTAAGAATTAATTTTCTTAAAGATTTATTTTAATATTGCCTCTAGTGATGCTAGGGAAGAACAATTTGTATTAACTATTATTTTGATATATTGGAAAATTCGATTGGGTTGTGCCTGTAGTTTTTACTCCTCGCTCCAGAGAGGTTTTCTACTTTAAGGATTGGTTGTTGATTATTTCAAAGTGTCATTTTCTTGTTTATTTGTGTAAGAACTATAATTGATTGCTTCCTTATGGTCAGTATTTGGGAAAATTTAACTTGGTTAGTCCACTAAGATATTAACTTATTATGTGCTTTTCCCAACAAACTGGTATCAAAGCTATCGGTTTAATTATCTTATAAAGCCATGAGGGAAAGCTTCAAAAGATGGTCAGTCTGACCAGCACCAATTACCACATATGAAAGAATAAGATGAAGGATCTTCTATTTGTGATAAAGTTGCCCTTACCGGTGTTTTCCAATAAAAAACTAAAGGTAAAACTGATGAGGAATGGAAGTTTGAGCACGAATAAGTGTGTGGGTTTACTCAGGAATTTGTTGAGGATAATGTGTACAACTATATCTGCAGAGAGATAAATATAAAGATCTTACATAACAAGCTAGAGGAGTTTGTATGCTTTAAAGATTGACAACAAAAAACTACGTTATTTAACGAGATTGATGCTACTGAAATACCATAAAAGCTTGTCAATAGTAGATCATTTGAATGAATTTTAAGGGATTATAAATCAGTTGTCAAACATGAGTGTCAAATTCGATTATCAGACTTATGGGAGACCTTGAAGATCTCCTTAACCAATAGTACTCCAAATGGTGTTGTAATGATGGATTCTGTTAGAAGTGGTGTTCTGAATGAAGAGATGAAACGACAATCATAAGGTACTTACTCTTCTCTATTAAAGATTTTGGCTACAAAATTTATACAGAGAAGTCAAACTAAGGGTTTCGAAGAGTAGAGATAAGAGCAGGGGAAAATCCAACAAATTTCCCAATATTGAATGCCATTACAATTATAAGAAAGGGAATATTAAAAGGTATAGTCAAAAGCTTATGAGAGAGAAAGAGAAGAGTTGAGGTAAAGATGAGAAGAAAGATGAAAACAATGATGATGATAGAGTGTTTACTACTAATAGTTCATTCCTTATCATGTATGAGTACAATATGGTTAACTTAACTTCTTATAAGACCAATTGGTTTATTAATAATGGTGCTTCCATCTATGTTACATCTCATCAGGATTTCTTCATATCTACATATAAGGTGATTATGGAGTTATGATTGGAGATGTTTGCTTAGAGACTTCTTTTGATACATAACTATTTTTTAAAGGTGTTAGATATGTCTCAAATATTCAATTGAATTCAATTTCTACAAGTAGGCTTGGTGATCATGGATCATGTAACACCTCTAAAAATGGCCAATAAAAACTCACAAAGGGGTTTTTAATTATAGCTGGAGACAGTAAGTGCTATATTATTTATCAATTGCATGCAAAGCTCTTTGAAAATATTATGGATGATTTAGAGAATGAGAGTACAATTGAGTTATGGCATAAGAGAATTGATCATCTTAGCAAGAAAGTTATGACAGTGTTGGTTAAGAAGAACGTGATATGGGATACATAGTGTTCATTTGAGAAACTTTCATTGCTAAGCAATATAGAATTTCTTTCAGAGATTCATCTCCTTCTAGAAAGAAAATTTTGTTAGATTTAGTACATTATAATGTTTGTGGTCCAGCGAAGACAATATCACTTGGTGCTCATTATTTTGTAAGTTTTATTGATAATCACTCTAGGAGGATTTGGGTTACAATTTGAAGACAATGGATTAAGTACTTGTTGTATTTAGGGATGACACCCAGGCCTGAGCTCAGCCTAACCCCTTTCTGCTAGGGCCTGAACATGATCCGAGGCCTGAGGTAGTAGGCTCGAGCCTAATCCTGACAAGGCTTGAGAATGACAGGCCCAAATTTTTTTATAAATTAAAAATGCAAAATGACATCATTTTACTTATAAGTGCCAAACCTGGGTAACCCAAGCCCGGGCCCAGGTCGAGGCATAATGTTTCAGAAAATTGAGCTCAAAGCTTAGCCTAAGGCCCAACCAACTCGAACCTAGATTATTGATTTAGAGCCTGGGCCTAAGCCCAGTTGCCATCCCTAGATGTACTTAAGCAATTTCAAGCCCTAATTGAGAGAGAGACTAGGAAATTTTGAAATGCATTCATAACAACAGTAGAGAGTATTATGATATGTTTGATGAGTATTGCAAACAACAGGGTAGACATCAAACTATACCTCCTAAGAAACCTCAGTTGAATGGAGTAGCTATGAGAATGAATAAAACTCTAATGGAGAGAGTGAGATGCTTAATTTTACATGCGAAATTGCCCAAGTCCTTTTAGGGTGAGGTTTTGAGGATAATTGTACATGTGTTAAATCATTGTCCCTGTGTTTCTTTAGAGTTGGATGTTCCAAAACGAATTTGAACTGGAAGAGATGTTTTTTATGATAACTTGTAGGTTTTTTTTGTATAACACATTCTTTCACGTTCCAAACAATGAGAGGTATAAACTTCAAATCAAGATACGACTGTGTGTGTTTATTAGGTATGGTTAAGATCAACTTGGCTACAAGTTTTATGATCTAGGTCAGAAAAAGCTCGTGAGGAGTCGTGATGTAATGTTTATTGAGTATTGAACCATCTAGGAATTGATAAAGTTAAGAAGAGTAATTATGAGTATAATAATGATATAGCAAACAATGATGCAGTGCCTTCAATAGTAGTACCGAGACAATTTAGGGATGAAGTTTAAGATGAACAATGGGTTACAAATGATGGAGATGATCCCCTACAATTTGATGATAATAATGATGATGGTGTTTACGATCAAATACTAGTACTGTAGGTTTTTTTAGTTCCAATAAGGAGATCTACGAGAGTATGACAACTATCTACTAGATATTCTTTAGATCAATATGTGTTATTAACTAATGTAGGAGAACTTGAGAGCTGCGAGGAAGCAATGGAAGATGAAAACAATGAGAAATCAATTGAGGCCATGTGAGATAAGATGGAATCCTAACATAAGAATAAGACTTATAAGTTAGCAAAACTACCTAAAGGCAAAAGAGCATTGAAGAGGAGATGGATGTTTCAGGTCAAGTATGAAGAGCATAACCCATATCCATGGTACAAGTCTAGATTGGCTATGAAAGGTTTTAATCAAAGGACAAGCATCGACTTTGATCAGATCTTCTCACCAGTAGTGAAGATGACATCCATTCATGTAATACTTGGTATAACAACTAGTCTTCTTTTGGAAATTGAGCAGATGAATAAGATAGCCTTCCTTCATGGTGACTTGGAGGAAGAGATATATTTGGAGTAGCCAGAGTGTTTTAAGGTTAAAGGTAAATTAAGAGGATTATAATTGTAGAATGAAGAAGAATATTTATGGTTTGAAATAGGCACCAAGATGATGGTATAAGAAGTTTGAGTCAATTATGGGGGAGCAAGGCTATTTTTAAGAAGACTACTTCTGACTATTGTGCTTTTTACAAGAATCTCTCTAATACGGATTTAATTATTCTTTTACCCTAGGTTGATGACATGGTAATTGTTAATAAAAATGCTTCTATGATTAATCGGATGAAGAAGCAGTTGAGCAAGTCTTTTTCGATGAAAGACTTAAGGCAAGTAAAATAGATCTTTAGTTTGAAGATCATTTAGGACAAGAGCACTAAGAAGTTGTGGTTGTCACAAGTATATTAAGAAGGTACTTCAAAAATTTAGTATGGACAAGGCTAAAGCGGTAATTCTCCTCCTTGTCATCACTTCAGATTGAGTTCTAGTCAAAGTCCTTCTATTGAAGAAGAGAAGGTAGAGATGAAACCAATTCCTTATGCTTTGACTATTGGCTTAATATGTGCGATTGTGTATACTCTATCAAATATTACTCATATAGTCGATATAGTTAGTGCATTTCTTTCTAATCCAAGGAAAGAACATTGAGCTATAGTTAAATGGATCTTTAAATATCTTCATGGAAGTTCTATTATGTGTTTGTGTTTTAGAGATTACAAGTGTATGTTCGTTGGTTATACAAATACTAACATGGTCGGTGATGTTGGTTTGAGTAAATCTACTTCAGGATATTTGATCACTTTCTCAGGAGAGTAGTGTCGTAGTAGACAAGATTACAAAAGTATGTTAAAATTTTTACTACTAAAGCAGAGTTTACTGTAGCAACAAAAGCATATAAGGAGTTGTTATGGATGATTAAGTTTCTTCAAGAACTTGGATTCCAATAAGTCAAATATGAGTTGTTTTGTGATAGCCAGAGTCCTATCCATCTTGGTAAGAATTTCTCTTTCCATTATTAGTCTAAATATATTGATGTAAGGTATCATTGGATAACAGTTGCATTAAAGATTAAGTTGTTACATCTTAAGAAGGTTCATATTGATGACAATGGTATGGATATGTTTAACGAAGACTCTATCAAGGGAGAAACTTAAGGTTTTTTGTTTGATTGTTAGGATGGCGATCTCTCCCATATGAGTGTGAGGGTGAGATCTGTCAGGGTCCTGTTGAATGGGACTATGCCACCTAAACATATTAAAAATAAATAAATAAAATTGGGCTATGTGCATGTGATAATGATGATAATCAATTAGGAATTGGATATTAGAAGTTATGTTTAACTTGAATATTTTAGAGGCCCATATATATAAAATAAGGTTTTCTTCTTTTTCTTTTTAAGAGTGTAATTATAAATAACCTTTGTGTTAGTTTTGAAACAATAATAGAAATTTGTTGAGGGAGAAGACGTAACCACTCCACCTTTTGGTGGTGCAGTGACAATTGAAAATTAATTACCAAAAGTTCTTCAGGTGCTCTCAATAGGGTAAAATCTCTCTAATTTTTATCTTATTGTTACCAAAAATTAATTTTCTTGAAGATTTATTTTGAGATTGCCCCTAATAGTATTATGGAAAAATAATTTGTAGTACTTATTATTTTGATATAGTGGAAGATTAGACTAACTTGTGCCTGTGATTTTTACACCTTACAATGGATAGATTTTTCAAGTTAAAAATTAGTTGATGATTATACTAAAATGTGATTTTCTAGTTTATTTGTGTAAGAACTATAATTAATTGCTTCGTTCTAGTCATTCATCATTATTAACACCCAACTAAAATCCCGTTGAGGTGCGAGGTCTAGGTAGGTTTGATAGTATTCAGCCTTGCCCCTACCTAGTAGAGAGGATGTTTTTGATAGATCTACATGCAATGTGTCATGAAAATACTATAAAATTACAAATGGATGTGCATACATATGCTAAACAAAATAATAAAATAAAATAACTACGTAAATAAGTCAAATAAACCTAAAAGATGTAATAAAATAACTAAATACATAATAATAATAATAATAATAATAATAATAATAATAATAATAATAATAATAATAATAATAATAATAATAATAATAATTAAAATGATAACTACAGATCGTATTACCAAAAAAGAACACAAAAACCTATAGCTATAGATCTTCATTTGTTGATCCAAGTTTAGAAGACAACGTTTTAAGAAAATAGCAGGACTCCTAATATGCTTCAAAGTTCTGCTTACTATTTTTGGATTTGTGCATGTCATCCTAGCACAGGGCCATGCTAATCTTCTCAGTATTGTTCAAATTTTATCGAATGTCCCCGAAGGGACAACTAACAGTTGTTACGTCACATTATATAAAGGCTAGTTTGCTATTTTAAGTTAACGATATGGTTTTATTCAAGTTAATTAGACGAAACGATGAAACACTACATCCTTTTGTTAAATACTAAACCAAACACATGGCTTTAATTCAGAAACATGTCTCAACTTGAGCAATAATCCATTCGTACCAATGAAAAGACACATGCACCAAAGCATTTAATGTAGACGGCTCTGATACGACCAGTTTCTAAAGAACTCAACATAGGAAGGGATAGCCAAACTTCCATCGTCGATATTGAATATCCCAGTATTAGTTATAACAAGTACTACTCAGATTCTTAAAAGCCATGAAGGATCAAATCATAAAAATATAATCTTTACTAAAAATGTGTATCACAAGAGACCCACTATATACTAGGGAGCACAAATTAAAGCTTGAGTAAAAAGAAAAATTATCAAAAAGATGTGAATGTGAAGAGTTTTAAAATTACCAAATCATCGAGCATTCGATTATATGCATCAATCTACCATTCAAAAACATCTTACAATAGTTCATTTTAGCAAGTAGAACAAAACCAAGTGCAATGAAAATAAACCAAGTAATCTTCTTAAGATTGAATAAAAAGCTGCTTAAGCTTGCCAGAGTGAGCATATAATTGAGATTTGTTTAAGTGAAAGAGTAATGGAAGCTCTCCCAAAATGAATCCATATGATCATTAAGCATAAAAATTCAATCTTGACATAAACCCAACAATATCAAATACAAAGAGATCAAAATAATAAAATTCAAAAAGCATTAAACCTTAAATCACACAAAGAAGATAATATCAAAATCAAAAAAGGGGCAAAGAACTTAAATTTTAGAAAACATAATAAAACCAGGAAACATCTTTGCAGAAGAGACTAATTAATTAAGAATCATACGCAAAAAGAAGAGTGAATGTCGTTGTTTATCCCGTGAATCGATGACCATAAGGCATTTTTAAAGACTATATAACTTAAAAAGAAGAGAGATGAGGTAAGGTACACATAGGGACATGGAAATCTCAAGTGCTTCTAGTGAATATTAATATTTAAGCAGCACAGAAAAACTGTGTGCGCAAAACTTCTTGGATATTAGGCTTCTTCTTCACATCACCTTTCTCTGTCACTTGCCTGAACTAGCTGAAGCAGGCGGAGTCTCATCCCAGCTCTTCCTCATAGTTTTAGTAGAACCCAGACATGCCTCCGAAACCTTAGCTTATATTTGGTTAGAGGTTTATTAATGAAATAAAATGAAATGAAATATTATTTCATCATTTGAAAGGAGGGTTTATAATAGAATGGAATGTGATGAGATGAAAATGAAGGGTTTCATATTACGTCTCATTTCATCCTAAACAGTAAAAATGAAAAAAAACTTTCGATTAGGGGGCTTAGGATGGAATGTAAAATGATAAACAATTTTACACTATATCACTTTATAAACCTTTCATCCAAACAACTCACTATATAACATTAAGAACTCTTCTATCCCTCCTAAACAACAATTTTCTAATAGTACATTTATTTATATTCTATTCCATTATAAACCATTTCATTTCATTCTATTCCATTAAAAACTTTACGTCTAACTAAACATAACCTTAGAAATCCCAGCCTAAAGCTTTCATACATCTAAACAGAAACTGATAAAAAGCAAAAAAAAAATTTCTAGAGACATCAGAAGTATGCAAGAGATCGAAATAGGCAAAGAAGAGAAGGAGAAGAGAAGCTTGTTATTGAAGTAAAAAAATAAAAACTTGTATATGCAATTAAGCAAGTCTGAGAGAAAAGAAAGAGAATAAGAGTTGGTAGCAATCATTTAAGAAATTCTTCTTAAGATCTACAATCTAGTCAGTATTTAGAAAATGATTATTTTGTTTCAATATTAGTTTGTTGTGTGCTTTTCTCAACAAGCAACCAACCACCACTTCCCAATTCCAAGCTCAGGATCTGATTTAGTGACAACACCAATAGTGATTCAAGCTTAATAATCTTTAGCCTCAGATGTCCAGTGTTGGACCCCGAACTTTTATTGGAGATTTGATTTATTTAAATGAAATTAAATGAGAAATTGTTGGTGATTATTTTTGTGTAAAATGGAGAAAAAGTTTTGAAATTTGAAATGATATATAAGAATTAGGTCGTGAATGTGGTAAGTTATTGAAGAGAGTGAAT
>JANZLX010000009.1:15074023-15092665 GCA_025531955.1 Erythroxylum orinocense | reverse complement strand
GGTGGTTGTCAGTAGTGGTCTCTTATCATAGGATACGTACCGGAATGACCTACGGGCGTCCCGGTGGGTACTCTATGATAAGGGGGCGCTACACAGAAGATGGGCGAAGACAAAGAACCATTAGCATTTACTCAACATGCTTCCTCTTCTGGGTGTGGTGAAAAACCTACGCAACTCTCTTCTATTACCTCCGGCAACAACAGAACTGCCAATGGATCGCAAGGACCTAGGCACCACGCTATCGGTCCGCTAGGGTCTGGGCAACACCGATAGAGTGACCACATGTCATCGGCAGCGACGACCCATGCGTGGGAAGAATATTGAAACATCGCTTGTAGGGTCAACCTCCCAGCTTTCCTCGGGCACAACCCATTCGCATGGGTCACGAGGGTTGAATCCTACTTTATGATTCATGAAATCCCTCCTGAGCTTCGTCTACCCATGGTTCAAAATTGTATGGAGGATTCGACATTATATTGGTTCGTGACTTTACGTGAGTTAGACCCATGTATGACTTAGGAAAGATTTAAACGATCGTTGTTCAATCGTTATAGGGGAAAGGATGAGGGTGACCCGATAGAACAACTGAAGTCGGTCTCCCAACGTGATTCGGTGGATGAGTATATCGATGAATTTGAGATAGTTGCGTCGTAGATTGGTCATTTCCCAGAGGAGTGGTATATGAGTTGCTTTTTGAGAGGCTTATGTGAAGAAGCAAAAAACAGAGTTCGTACTCACGATCCCCTAACCCGAACTCGATTAGTTTTTATAGTAAGGAAAGTAGAGAGAGAGAGCTAGTCGGTGAAGGAGTGATATGGCCAGGAGAAGGAAAAGTTAAACACGGAAGTTCCCACTCAAGTTTTAGGTACCAATTAAATATTTCTAGCACTAACCGACTAGTCCCACCAACCCACGCAGTTGGCAATACCTAGAACGAAGCAAAAGAATTACCTAAGGAAAACCGTCACACTTCTATTGAAGGCCAGCGACCATGGAACTCGAAATGGAGGGGAACAAGGAACTTGACTTACAAACAACTGATGGAGAGAAGGGCTAAGGGATTGTGCTTTAAGTGTGGGCAAACTTTCGGCCCACTCCATTGATGCCCAAACAAAGAATATAGGTTAGTTATATGGGAAGGTGATGACACAAACGTGGGAGAAAGCCACCAAGAAGCACCAGTAGTAAAGGGTTAGCAAGAAGATTGGGAGTTTGTGTGCAATTATGTGGAGTTCGTGGAATTAGGAAGTGATCAGTCTCCACCTACAAAGCCCATGATTTTAATAGGTAAGCTACAAGAAATGTCAATTGTTATTATAGTAGATAGTGGTGCTAGACACAATTTTGTGTCTAGGAAATTGGTTCAAACTATGGACCTAACTGTTACGTCAACAAGAACATTTGGAGTGAGGTTGGGGAATAGGCATCGTTCCTTTTCACAAGGGGTATGCAAGGGAATTAAGTTGAAGCTGAATGAGGAAGAGTTTCAGGTGAATTCCTATGTGTTTGATTCAGGAGGGCTTGATCTGATTTTGGGTATGGCATGGCTTGGAACATTGAGAGTAGTGAAGGTTAATTGGAGGAATATGTGTATAACATTTGACCGAAAAAGTACTGAAGTAACCTTGCAGGGAATCAATATGAATACTTCTTCCCATGTACTACAACAAATTTCAAAGCATCAAGAGTTGGAAGTTAAAGGATTATTGTAGGCTTTAAGGATCGGAAGAACTCTACCTGATGAGATGCGAACCTTGAATGAGAGTCGAAGAGATGATTTGGGGGCTTTTTTATTTAGTAGCTTGTTCTTTGGAGAGACAAACCACAGAAGAAGCAACTTTAGAAGATGCAGAATTCATTAAAGGGCAACTCCCTTCTATTCACCTTGAGAACAAGGTGCCTTTTGAGGGAGAGAGAATTGTTAGCACTCAACCTAGTGATCAGCATATTAGTACTGATTAGCATATGCTAGCACTAGTATTAGTTAACAATCTACTAAGCTACCCATACCCACATCCATAGGGATATGATAAGAAAGGGAACTAGTATTAGTTAACAATCTACTAAGCTACCCATACCCACATCCATAGGGATATGATAAGAAAGGGAACAAACACAAATGCCACATAGGCTGGTGGTTAGGAGTTAGTTACAAAGAGAGATTGAGAAGGGGAAGATACAGAGGATATATAAGATTCAGTATAGGAGAGAGGGGATGATTCTTCATTATTCTGGAAATTATAGCTATTGTATTGGCCTGGAAGTGTACTTCCACTTCCAAGAGGGAATTCTACTGCTGTACCTACTAAATACGTAAATAATAAAATCTCTACTTCTATTCCCTATCAGGCTCCCAGGCATATCCACATACAATAGGGAGACGTTCTATAGTGTGTCCAAACTACTAGTTCCAGGATTGAGTTGCAGACTTAACACCGCTAAATGCATTGCACAACTATATAGGTTTTCCAAAATGCATGCAAATACTTGACTACATCGAGGATAAATATTCCACAGGACCTCCAGCAACTCTCTCAGGCGCTACCATCCACGCGTGAATTATATTGCAACGCAGTAAAGCATCAATCCGACATAGAGCTCTAAAAGCATTTCCCAGAGGGTGATGCCCACACAACCGAACCTCACAGTAATGCGCAGAAGTTAAGCCGAGATAAACACTGGAAGCCACAACTCCTTCCAAGGTCGTATAGTCAACATGGAACTCCCACCCTGGCTTTAAAACATATCAGAGCTTTAGTGTAGAAAGTCCTTCATTGGATCATCAAAATGAACTTTCTTCATCCTATATGCTTCCATATCCTCGGGAGTAACCTGCAATTGTGAAGAACCGTTGAGCCAACTCACAATTCTGCCCAATCTGTCAAAATCAAAATAAAAATGCTCGCAGTACCTCATCATTCCATCTGACATTGTACTTGCGCTTCCTCTCGTCTTTTTCTTCTCTCTTTCTATCATCCTCCTACAAAAGAACAAATAACAATCTTAATCAGAAGAAGATTTACAACCTCCTAGAATGCATGTTCTTAAGAGCCCCAAAATTACAAGCCTCAATCTGGCATCAGAATAAGAGCCCCAAAATTACATGCCTCAATCTGGCATCAGAAACCCTGTCAAATCATCCTTTTCCGGGACAAAAAGGATAAAGAATCACGCAAAGACTATATGAAACAAAGGAACATTATTCAAGAGGCTGAATCCACATTCACCTTTTTAAGTGCTGAAGCAAGTAACTTGTCATCCAAAATCAAATCATCAGGAACCTCATTTCCCCAAGTAGCAAGTCTTTTCTCCTCCAATGTAGCAGGTGAATCTGACGCAAATTCATTTTTAAAATAACTAAATAAATAACTTTAGCTAAACAAATAAGGCAAAACAATTAATATAGATAAAAGTGAGATAAAATCCTCAAAATCAAAATGATTTCGACAGACCATGACTTCTAGTTCCAAGAACACCACGCACAGAAAATAACTAAGGCAGTCATAGATAGCAGTGTAAGAAGAAAAAACAACAGCAGAGATAAATAAAGTCAAAACATGTACCTTCCACCTCTTTCCGAGCAATATTGGCTTTCATGAGATCTGCAGAGGCCTCAGCAGCCTTGATTCCAGCAGCACCTGTGCAATAACTGTTCCGGATCATTTGTTTGCAGCACTTGTAACCCCATTGATGATCCTTCCACCATGAACCCCACACACTTGTATGGTTGTTGATGTAAACATCTTCTTCATACTTACTTTTAGGAAGTAATATCTCCTATTTGCACAAGAAATAAATTAATATGCAAGAGGATATCAAGAGAATTGCATATAGCATTATAGTTACACGATGCTTAAGCATCCGAATCAAAAACATGGGAGTTTGAAAACAGAGCACTATAATAGCAAAGATTTTCTAGATGCAACTAGATATAGTACCATCGTCACAATTATTCACATGACTATTGATATTTAACCAAACATTGTTACCTTTTTCTCCTTTCAACTAGGCATTTGTAAACAGAATAGTCTACAAATGCCTAGTTGGGATATCCTAGTTAAATAGTCAATGCAAAAAGCTAAAATAAAATTTACCTGTCCCTTAACAATTCGCCCAGCTCGATCATATTCAACTTGTCTTTCAGTTTGACCCAATAAAAGCTCTTTCGGAAATTCTTCTTCACTAGCTGCATTACCATACTTCTCAAAAATGGTGTCCTTAGCTCGTGTCTTCATTTTCTCCTTTATTACCTTGTAATTCTGATATAGCAACTCAGCTTGAGATGGAGCTGCTTGCATGTGTATATCTTGTCCCTTATCAAAGGCTTCCCAAGCATGGATGTTGAGCTGTTTGAATTCCAAAGCTTGACCACTATTTCTATGTTGGTTATCTCCCTGCGTGATAAGAAATAAATGTTTTGGAATGGTTGCATCAAAACAGGAATACAAGATAACACTCCATCAGAATATCTTTGACACCTACCCCATAGAATTTCTCATTTGGATCAGCATCTGGAAGAGGATCCTCACGCATTGAACGAGTTTTAGGGTCATAGTGGGCTGAATTCACATCAAGATTTAAAAGGTACTTTGCTGTATCTTCCCTTATACGCAAGTTCCTGCATAAAAGTTTTCACACAGTGTAAGAGTAACAGCCACTTAAACAAATAGGGTAACACACACAAGAACAACAATCCATGGAGGATATAAGTACTTGTCCAACAAAAGAAATCAAAACATATAAATCCACCAGACCTTACAGTTCCCGTACTTCCACCACCTGTTGTGCGCACACGTTTCTCAACCTTTGCAAAGTCCATTTGATTGCTCTCGTCAACCTTGGCTTCATCAATTCTTAGATCGTCTACATCATTGTCATCATCACTAACCCCAGCTTCAGTATTCTGGTTGTTATTCTTCTCATCCAATTTCTTAAGCTGCTCTTCCTTCAAATATTTCTTCCGAGCTGCTTCCCGTGCTTCATATCTCTCAACCACATAGGCATAACTAGTTGTATCATACCCATTCCACCGATCACGCTTACCATCATAATCAAGCTCAAAGGTCTCTATTTTCTCGTCAGGAGCAATGTGCTTGTTAGTCCATTTTGCCCCAACTTTTCTGGGCCTTTCCATGCACGACTTTACATCATGAGTCATGGCTCCACAGCTGAAACAAGCAAGCAAGATAATGCATAATCGAACGGCAATCATTGAGTTATAATGCTGCCTAAAAGAAATCAAGTAAGCGTTGAACAAGGAAAAATGGGAGAGTATTGACTTACTTTGCACAGGCTCCCTTCCGGTACTTTTCAGCCTGGAAAATTTTAGCTCCTCTATCATACCATGATTTTGTATAATTGGGATCCGACTTCCACTTCCTTTGATGTTTCAAGCTCTACAAGATGAGAAATAGAAGGAAACAAAACATAAAAGCAATGATATAAAAGATCCTCACTTATTGAAAAATAAGAAAAGCAATAAAACAAACTTACAGGTTTCTCAGCATTAAGATACCAGGGGGCAGAGGACATATACTGAGGAATATGGGGATTGATTTCTTTGCCATCTTCGTCAAGCTCTGCAGGTGCAAGCCCTGCTTTACGAGCTTCCTCCAATTCAATTTGCTTCCTATGATCCTCTCTCGACTTAAATGCAACTGCAAAACCCCAGAAATTTCATTACCGAATCATTATTTTTCCGATAAATTAGGGATTTCGAAACTAAATCAAATAGAAGAATAAGACAACTATATACCTGATGCAGTTGCCATGATGTTGTTTTGATCGCAAACGCAGAGACAGAAGAAGAGTGAAAAGTAGCAGGAAAAATCAGAAGAGTTGCGGATTTGATTTGATTAATGCATTCAGATTTTTCTTTCCTGTTGGATATATATTTCCTTAACCTCCGTAAAGGCGGTTGCATCTGACGGTGCCGTTTGGAAACAGATTGACATTGAGAAGTGGGCTTAACTGAGATTAAGGAATCTGCAAATCAAGCCCTATCTTTTGGAGTAGATATTGTTTATTGGGCTTCCTTGTCGAAGCTACACCCTTTATCATTTCAAATTCCAATCCACCCGGTACTTGAGCACAACACTCGTCCGATTACTTAGGACCACCGGTATACCAACATGTCAGCTTTTATCTTATTATCATATAATTAAATAGACTAAAATCACCTCTTTTACGTATTATTATTTACTACAAATATATATATATATATATATCAGTTTTATTTATTAAATATTAAAATTACTAGAAAAATATAAGATCAACTTAATAATTGGAATTTTATTCTATATAATATTAGAACTCCGATCGCCAAGTCATTCGCTATGTTGACGTGGTACTAGTAATTTCTTCGCGTGTTGCGCTCCTGACGTACGTTAGCTTTATATGTTGCATTCACTATGAAACGAAAATCCATACACGGGGAGAAAGTAAGAAACGGGTCTTAAATGTGGTTCAGATCTTCTGTCTAATTTTATTCTGTCTTATAAAATTTTAGTCATTTATTTTACGAGCTTCACACAGTTTTTATGCGGGTCTCACATAAATAGATGGTTGAGATTTATTGAATATAATAAAACACCATAATATTAGGCAGGAGATCTAAAATCCTAAACGTGTACTTAAGATTTGAATGATAACTTTGAATATGCACCGTAACGTGCCCATTATTGCAAGTTGCAAGGTTCCCAAGTCTCTACATAAATTCGTGGTTCGATCTTTTGTGTGTGCAACAATCAATGGACAAAAGACTTTCTTACAATTTTAGCTAAATTAAATAGTAGATAAGCTTTAAAAAGAATAATTTGCTTTCTCTAATCAACTAATAACTTATTAATTATTTATATATCATTTTCACATTAGTAGATCGCATGCACTTGTTTTTTTTTTTCTTTCATTAAGTTGGCAAAACTTGGTCGTTTCCCATGTGCACGGTGTTAACCATAGTCATTTGTCATGTCCAATGGATACTGAAAAAGAAAAGCGACTAAAAGAACTTCATTGATAAAATTTCTGATGATTCAGGCAGCTCTCCAGCTCCTGTGAAAATTTTATGCCAAAACTCCATAGTATCGTGTGCACTTGAATTGTTGACATGGTCCACTTGTTGGGGTACCATGGCGTTTACTAGTGGAGAGAACGGAAAGTGCTGAACTTGTGGATCAGCTCCAACTACGCTCGAATTGTCGGTGTACAACACTTCTGACCAGAAACTATCGTCCATTTCTAGAAAATCTTCCATCAGTTCCACCTTCATGAACGTGTTATTATCGATGGTTGTATCTCCTGTGCTCACCGACGAGCAGATGTCACTTGAAAATCCTTGTGGTGAGCTTGCTCCATATTGATCCATAGCCTCGGATTCTGTTGGTGGATGTGATGACAAGTTCAGAAACTCTGATTCAGTTTTAGATTTCTGTTTAAACTTGGACGTATATGTGGAACGTTGATTAACTTGTGGAGCAGAATGACTCTGCTTCAGTCTCTTCTTCAAGTGGGTGTGCCATACGTTTTTTATTTCATTGTCTGTTCTTCCCGGTAATCTTGCTGCAATTGCAGACCATCTGCGGAAGAAGCCGAAGTAGAAATCATTAGTTTTGTTCAATCGCACGGTAAGGAACCTCTCCACTCTCAACATGTTCATCACATGTAGTGAGGTTATAGAAAATACAGGTTGATCGATCAAATGGAAGCTAGACGAAACTGCATAGTCCAGAATGTCTTTATCTTGAGACAATAATGAACCATATGCATTATTCAAGTTGTTGGAGTAAATTAACGCCCAAAATCCATGTTTGGAAACAACGAACTCTAATCGAGACCATAGGTTGAGTCCAGACTGGGTATCCAAGGAAAATGGCATTGAGAGGTTTATTTGTGCACCATTCACTATAGATTCTGCAACCAGTAAACCGACATCGGAAACTTAGGAGTACTTACCTATTTCCTAACATTTCATGCAATTGGATGATAGTGTCTTCTTCTTCTCTGGTGAAATTCCCTCGTTTAATGTCAGGCCTCAAGTAATTAGTCCATCGGAGCCGGCAGCTCTTTCCGCACCTCAGCAAGCCTGAGAGAGATGAAAACATGGACAAAATTCAGAACCGAAACTACTACTGCTGCTGTCCAGAAACTTTTCTATTTCAAAGTCATACAGATAGAGAGAGATGCGACTCACCAGCTTGTTTTGGAAGTGCCCGCCAATTTTCATGGCCATAGAGTTGAATGTAATTGACGAGTATATTATCTTCTTCAGGAGTCCACGGACCCTTCTTCAACCCCATCTTCTCACAGCAAGGAGCTCTCACCATGGTTCTGGTTTTCCTTTCGAAGAACAGGATATACAAAACCTCTACTCCAACGAAGCATAAAATGAAAACTAAGACCACAAAGGGTTATACATTTATACGCGCTATAGTAGGAGTATAATGACAAGCATGCCGATATGTCTGAAAATTCAACGTATATGCCTCGTTTTCAACAAAGCAGAATCCGCCTACTATTTCAAGGAAATCTCCTGTTTTCTTTGTGTTTTTTTTTTTTCTTTGTTGGTGCAAATGATATGGTCAAATAAAACGTGGAAATTTGCCTAAAAGAATAAGGATTTGAACAGTGACTGAACGTACAAAAATTGACCCATTCTCTTCAACTTTATCTACCGACCTTTTTACAGTTTTAACAACTCAAAATTGAGATTTGAATTGGGACAAGGTAGATTGCTAAAGTTTAAGAGGATGAGTTAACATAAAAAGCTATACAATAGTTTGTGTATACTTGATTCAACTAGGGGTGCGAGAAAGTCAAGTGGTTTAGTATAAGAATGATGTTAGGGAAATTTAATTTTTCACACAACAAAACTGATGTGACAATTTCCATTATAATACTCTTACCACTCATCCACGAATTGGGACTAATGAAGTTTGTACGAGTATTAAAGTTAATTATTATAATTGAAAGTGTTAATACATGTTTAAGCATATATAGGAAATTGAGTATTAAAAATTTTCCATTAGCCCTTAATGTGTTCCACTAAAACTATAAATATTTTTAGCAAAATTGACATGGAATGGAGTATTTGATATTTGGTATCTAAATAAAAATTGAGCATCCTATCATCAGTGTGAAAAAGAGTCAAAGAAAGAGGCGTAGTGGCTTGCAGCTATTGTGCAGTAATGCTACTTTTGGGGGAGGGCTTACTTGGTAAACACTGTACTGTACAGTAATTCTCGCCAAGCGAAAGCCTACTTAGAATCCATAGGTCAAAACAAAAATGACTTTGTTGCATTCCTATACGTTGACGCCAAAGGTCGACATGGGACGTTTATATTATTATCAGAACTTTTTTAAACATAGATATCCCATGATTGCTTTATTTATTTGTTTATTTGCGTGCAAGTACATTGTAGTTTTACATTTCAATCTGATTCCACCTTAGAAATTCAAGTGACATTATACATTCTTTTTTCTTTGTATTAGATTTGACATAGTGTCAACATTTTAGCTTTGAATTCTTGAAAACATAAGTTTAGGTGGAGTTTGAAAAATAGATTGGCCGTGGTTCGTTAAATGTACTCTATTTCAAATTTTATATTAAGGTTAACGTAATGCTAATGGCCCACTCATTAAAAGAGTTGAAAATTAAAAACATAATAATTTCATTTATTAAAAGAGTCGAAATTTTGAAAGTTACTAAATTTATTCATTAAAAATGGCATAAACTGAAAAGTTAACAAATATGTTTCTATGATGTTTATATAAATCAAAATGATTCTTAACGCTTTTACGTTGTGACTAAAAAAAATTAGTAAGTTTCTTATTTTAAATTTATGCTTTATCGGATAAAGTTAAAGAGGAATTCGGTAATCTATTGGACAGTCTAATGATTCTATTTTGATCTTGTTAAGGAAAAGAAAAAAAAAACATATTCTTTTTATATTCTTTATTTGCATTTGTTTTGGATGTGCACATTTATTGAAGTTAAAGGATGATAAATATACACACATGCATATTAGACCTAAAAAAAGAAAATTTTGAAATTAATTTGTTAGAGAAATATGCTATTATCTTTATTAATAACGATATAGTTTATTAATATAATTAGACCTATAAAAAAGGGTGAATTGATGATTTTTAAATAGTATAATTTTTAAGCTTTTAAATGAGTAAAATAAGATCTCAAAAAGAAGTCTTGCCTCTCGAGTCTCTCTCTACAGAGTGCAAGTGTTGGTCATGCCTTAAGTGTGCATGGTGAGGTTTGAGAGTTCTCTTTAAAAGTCAGTTGTCTTGCTTTTTCCTCCAACGATATGGAATCCAATTTGCAGAAACTGTCTATCCGGGAGAGGGAAGAAGCTGAGTTTGTGTTTTCTACAGAAGACGTTCAAGTGGAGGAGATCAACTATGAGCTTTGTCTGACAGGAAAATTGGTAAGCAAAAGATCGATTAATGTAGAGGAGCTTGAAAAAACGTTGTTGAATCTATGGCATCCTATGAGGGGGGCCCACATCAAACCGATGGGGGATAATAATCTCTACATAATCCAGTTTTATCACCAGTTGGACATGAAGAAGATGTTAGCGGGAGGGCCATGGTCGTTTAACAAGTGCATTCTGTTAGTTCATCAATGGAAGGAATGGGAGAATCCAGTGGAGGTTGATTTCATCAATACTGATATTTGGGTACAGTTTCATGGTCTCCCTTTGGGTTTTGCGTCGAAGGCGTTGGCCAGAAGCATCGGAAACTTGATGGGAACCTATTTGGAATATGATACGGAGCATAAGCGCAGTTCCTAGACTAGTTATATAAGAGTTCGGGTTAGGATAAACGTGGAAGAACCGCTCATGAGGAAGAAGGTTATAAGAAAACAGGGAGCGCAACCAATGGAAATATTTTTCAGCTATGAACGCCTCCCTCTTATATGTTATCTTTGTGGCATCATAGGGCATAGCGAATCCAGCTGCCCCAAATTGTTTGACAAGGCAGAGGAGGAGCTTCGTAGAGAGTGGCCGGAGGAAATCCACGCTGAACTACGGGCACGAACTGAACGACGGATGGTGCAGTGGAAACGTGATCCCAGGAGCAAGAATGTGGCTGATTCTGTTGCACAATTTTGGGAGTCCAGATTCCCGCAATCTGCTGAGAAGAATCCGCACAATCCGCACAGGATTAGCAATAGGTTTTCTTTCTATTCGAAGAGGATCATGCTAAAATCTACTGTTGGATCTACTTCCAATGTGGGCCAGAATAATTCAGAGGAAAATGAATTTACAAAGGAACAAAGAGCTATCACTACGAATGGGCCAAATGATAAAGAAGCATCGGTTATGGATATGGACGAGCCCAAAAAATGCCCCAAACAAGGAAATTTTGAAATTAGTGTTGTCGATGAGATGAACACCAAAGATATGTTTGTGTCAACCAATCCACATTATTTACCAGCGGCTGGTCTTGCTCAGTAGACCCGCCGAGAGCTATGAGTTACATAGTTTGGAACTGTCATGGTTTAGGAAACCATTAGACAGTTCGTGCTCTGAAGGACCTAGTTAGGTTTAATAAGCCTTGCATTCTTTTTTTAAGTGAGACTATTGCAATTTCTAATAAGATCGAAGAAATAAAAACTTTGTTGAAGTTTGATTACTGTTTCTGTGTTGACCAGCTTGGCTGTAGTGGCGGTCTGGCTATGTTATGGATGAGTACTATTTCAGCTACTATTACAGGTTACTCTAACAACCATATTGATCTGATTATTGATGATTCAAACAATCCAAAATGGCGTCTTACAGGTTTTTACGGTTTCCCCGACTAGATTAAAAAAAAAGCTAGCTGGGAGCACCTTTGTTCTCTCTCCCGCCTTCATACCATGCCTTGGGTTTGCTTCAAAGATTTTAATAATCTCCTGTCTATTAATGATAAGCTTGGAGGAGGGGATTATCCTAGCTCTTTGATGGAAGGATTTCGCCAATGTATTTTAGATTGCAACTTAGTAGAAATTCCTCTTCTTGGTTTTGGTTACACTTGGGAAAGAGGGAGAGATTCAAACACATATTTTGGAGAGGCTAGACCGTGCATTTGCTAATAAGGAGTGGATGGTTAATTTCCTTTTTCACAAACTTTACAACTTGGTGAGCGCCACATCTGATCATAGTCCTATCAAGTTGGTGGTTGCACGTCGGTTTCTAGTAAAAAATACTAGTCGTTTCAGATTTGAGAATAAATGGCTTTCTAAGGAGGGCTTCATTAAGACCGTTTCTGGGGTTTGGGTGGCTAACGCAGGTATGAATATTCTGGCAAGGATTAAGGAGTGCGTTGCTAGTTTAACAAAATGGCAGAAGCATCTCGGGTCAAACTTTTCAATATGCATAAACATTATCAAGAGGAAGATGGAGATATCCCGGAACAACCACCAACACGCGTCCTTCCGTACTCTCAAAGCTGAACTTAATTGCCTTCTTGCTCAGGAAGAAATTTATTGGAAGCAAAGATCAAAGATATTTTGGATGCAGTATGGGGAAGCAAATTCGAAGTATTTTCATGCTCAGGCTTCTTAGAGAAAACGTTTGAATCATATTAATTTGCTAATGCATGAAAATGGGTTGCAAGTGATGGACAATGAAGGAATAGGTAATGTCATCCTCAATTATTTTAATCACCTTTTTTCAACATCGGGGGGTACTGATTTCAGACATTTCGCCTCGGTTAATTCGGTGGTGACTAACGAGGATAACAATTTTCTTCTATCTCCTGTGCGATTTGACGAATTCAAGACAGCAATGTTTGACATGCACCCAGACAAGGCTCCTGGTCCTGATGGTATGAACCCAGCATTCTTTTAGAAGTGTTGGCCTTTTTTGGAAGCTGATCTTTTTGAAAATTGTCGAAATTGGATGAAGCATCGTGAGTTTTTGGATGCATTAAATGATGCGATCATTATTCTGATTCCTAAAAAAGACAAACCTACATATATGAAATACCTTCGGCCCATAGCTTTGTGCAACGTTGTTTACAAACTCATAGCTAAGGTGATTGCTAATCGCCTAAAAAAGTTTCTCCCAAGGATCATTTCTCCCTTGCAATCGGCTTTCGTCCTAGATCGGCTCATCACTGACAACATCATGGTGGCTTTTGAGATCATCCACTATATGAAGAATAAAGGGAAAGGGAAGCATGGGGAGGCAGCTCTTAAAATTGATATCAGCAAAGCCAATGATATAGTAGATTAGTATTATCTCCGTTTTATCCTGATAAAGTTGGGGTTTGATAGTAAGTGGGTTGAGCTTGTTATGACTTGTGTTACTACTGTGCGTTATTCTGTGGTGTTTAATGGTTCTAAAGTCGGACCCATCATGCCAAATCGTTGTTTGCGGCAAGGAGACCCTCTGTCACTGTATCTTTTCATTCTTTGTGCTGAAGGTTTGTCTGCTTTGTTAAGGGAAAGTGAGGTAAGAGGGGACATACATGGTGTGACTATCTGTCCTAGCAGTCCTAGTGTCTCTCATCTTTTTTTCACCGATGACAGCTTCCTTTTCTTTCGTGCAAATAAGTCGGAAGGACAAAACATCAAACAGATACTCGCCATCTATGAGGTCGTGTCGGGTCAGGCAATTAATTTTCAAAAGCCAGGTATTATGTTCAGTTCGAATACGAAACCTCCTAAAAGATGTGAAGTGGAGGTCATCTTAAAGGTAAACACGCCTATCGACATGGAAGATACTTAGGTCTTCCCTCTCTAATTGGGAGGAACAAGAAGCAGGTCTTTGCTTTCATCAAGGATAGACTCAGCAAGCTTATTATGAGCTGGAAAAATAAGTTTCTTTCAAAACCGGGAAAAGAGATTGTCATCAATACAATTGCACAAGCTTTGCTAGCTTATTGTATGGGTGTATTTCTTATTCCCCAAGGTACCTACGATGAACTTCAGAAGATGATGAATGCCTATTGGTGGGGATTGGGTATAAATGACCGCAAGAAAATCCATTGGGCAAGTTGGGATCGCCTCTGTGCTACGAAGAAATATGGGGGTATGGGTTTTCAGGACCTTCATTGTTTTAACCTAGCCATGCTTGCTAAACAAGCCTGACGGTTTATGGCTTTTCCTGACTCACTATTGAGCAAACTCTTTAAAGCAAAATACTTCCCTTCCTGTAGTTTTTTGGAGGCTAAGGATCGTCCCAATTCAAGTTTTGTCTAAAAGAGTATATTTGCGACTAAGGATGTTCTGCTTAAAGGTGTAAGATGGAGACTGGGGGATGGCTTCTCTATTAATGTTTTTGCTGATCCATGGATCAATGAAGCAAATAATTTTTTTGTTACCTCTCCGTCCATCCAGGAATTCGATGATCTTAAGGTGTGCGATTTGTTTAATGAGGAGGGATCAGGGTGGGATGTTCAATTGTTAGAAGGATTGTTAACGCCTTATAATGTGGGGCATGTTTCCAGGATCCCCATAGCTTATTCTAAACTGCCAAATCAACTTATCTGGCATTACAATCCAAATTGTGCTTACTCAGTCAAAACAGGGTACAAGTTGGCTCTTTCTATGCATACTAACTTCGGTAATCTCTTCGTTGAGGGTCCTTAGAACAAGATCTGGAATCTGCTTATACCTCCCAAAATTAAGGACTTTGTATGGCGATGTTTTCGTGGTTTTCTCCCTTACAAAGATCGTCTATATTGTAAGGGTATTTTGCTTAATATTGAATGTGATGTTTATGGCCAGCCAGAACACCTTTATCATGTCTTAATGGGTTGCCCGAAAGCTCAAGACGTCTAGGTATTGACAGGTTGGAGTTGCCCACGCCAGGGAGTGGTTACATTTTTAACACAGATACTACAAATTTCGTCGATTTCCACCATCGTATGCCAGCTTGCTTTGCTGTGGATTCTTTGGTATCAACGAAATTTACGAGTATGGCAAGGTAAGAACATGTCCCCTATGATGATAGTTAATTTCGCAGATAGATTTATTAAAGATTGGCAGGCGTCACGGGAGATTTTTAAGAGGGTTACTGATCCGACTGAGTAGGGCAGAGCTATCAATGTTGGATGGACTAAACCATCGGAGGGTTTCCTGAAATGCAACGTTGATGCGGTTGTTTTTCAAGAAAATAATGCCTCAAGTTTTGCTGACATTCTTAGGGATGATAGAGGTTACTTTGTTGCTGCTATCTCCAGACATTACCCTTTTCTGCTTGATCCAGTCCTTGCTGAGCTTATGTCAATAAGGGAAGCTCTATCTTGGTTAAAAGAAAAACAAATTGATCATGTCATGGTGGAGTTTGATTGTTTGACGACTGTCCAAGCTATTTTAGCTCCGTTTTCGAACAGTTCTGAGATTGGAATTTTGGCCCTTAATTTTCTCCCACTTAAGCGATATTTCCTTCACTTGTCCTTTCATTAGACGCGTAGGATTGCCAATAAGGCGGTTCACTCACTTGCATGGGTAGCTTTATTACATGCAAACCTTCAGAATTGGAGTGTTAGTCCTTCATGTTTAAATTCTATTTTAGTTTCAGATATTTCTGCTTGTTCAGATATTGATAGTGAAAGGCTAGTAGGATCCGGGTGTACGGGGTAAGCCTGTTGGCTTGGATTAGTTTTATTTCTGCCTTTCTCGTCAATCATTAAAAAAAAAGATAAGATCTCATCTGGGATGTTTCTTTAACAAAACTAAGTTATAGTGGGCTCCACTAATTATATTAGAATGGATGAGTATTTATCTAAAAGTATATGCCAAAAAATTAAAAAAAAAGATAATTATTGTGATATTTTCGTAATACAAAGGGTCATTTCTTTATTCGCTATATATAATAATAGGCCCCTCTTTTAGCACTTAAAAGATTTACTATTTGGCGTTAGATATTTATGTAATAACTAATAATTTATATATTATGTACAAATTTTTTAATTAAATTAATTGAAAATAATTTGACAAATGTTTGTTATAGTAAATAATAAAAATTTTGCATAAGAGAAATGAAGTATAGAAATTCGAATTAAATATTAATTAAATAAAATGTAGTTACTTTAATGACCCATATAATAGGTGTAAGCATAAGCATATCGCTAAGCCTAGTACATACTAAAAGAGAAGAAGATCCTAACAATTATAATTTAAAAAGTCATTACTTTATTTAGTTTAATTAAATCTTATCAAACTTACTTGAAAATTTATTCAGCATAATATAACTTTTGAACCTAATATTACAACAAAATAAGTCAAAAGTTAATTTTAAACATCAATTTTTTAATTATCCAATTTATGCAAGGTTAATGACATACTATACTAATGCAATCCAATTTATGCAAGGTTAATCATCTTATTATTATCTAATTTGATTCTTCAGGTTTTATTCTTCAAATATCTTTTTTATTCACTATCAACATGAAGAATAAAAAGTTGTAGTCTAAATCTATATGCATTGACACTACCATAGAGCAATTACAAGGTGTGATGATTTTTTTGGAGAAATATAAAAATGAAAGGTTTACCTTTAGTATGAATATTGCCAAAAGTCTTGCATACGAGAAGAATGTAGAGCCTACATTTTCAACTAGATGTTGTATTATTAGGAAAAGATAACAGTAACAACAACAACTTCTAGTAATAATCCTTCTGACCTATAAGGTCTAAGAAGGTCCAATAATGCAGAGCCTTACCTTTAACAAGTAAACAGTTTATTTCCAAATGACCCACATGAAGAGGAGACAAAGAAAGAGAAAATGAAATATAATAATAATAATAATAATAATAATAATAATAATAATAATAATAATAATAATAATAATAATAATAATAATAATTAACAACAACAACAACAATAATAAAAGCTTAGATCAGATCTCTAAGAGGTAAGTACTACCTATTTACATGTATAGGCTAACTATAAAAGGGAAGATTTAAAAGACTTATGGAAACTACAGGGATCTATTTATGAGGGAACCTTTATTCGAAGCTTGATACACCAGAGTTTTCTATTGTGGGTTATGTTCAATATTGTCATATCATTCCTATTCACCTCTCCCCAATTCTTTTTAGGCCTCCCTTTTTTCCTCTTATAGTCTCTAAGTATTATCTTCTCGCATCTTCTCGCTGGAGCATCTGAGTGTCTCCTCTTAATATGCCTAAACCACCTAAGTCTTGTCTCTCTTAATTTGTCAATAATATTAGTTACCTTTAATTTGTTCCTTACCATTACATTTTTTACTTTATCTCTTATAGTAAGGTTACACATCCAATAGAGCAACCTCATCTCCACCACTATTAACTTATAACTATACACTTGTTTGATGGGTCAACACTCTGCCTATGGAGCATGGTCGGCCTAATTGCTAAACGATAAAATTGACTTTTAAGCTTGAGTGTATTTCCTTGTCACATAAAAAATCTGATTCATTTCTCCATTTAGGCCACTCTAATCCACCGTATGACCCAAAAAGTTACGCTCCACATAGTCAGTCTTAATCCTACTCAATCTAAAGCCCTTCAACTCTAATGTTTTCCTCTAAAGTTCAAGTTTGGCATTGATATATTTTTTTTGTTTCATCCATCAAAATAATGTCATCAGAAAACAACTTACACCAAGGCATCTCTCATTGAATATTCTTGGTAAGCTCATCAATCACTACTGCAAATAGAAATGGGCTTAAACAGAAGCTTTGGTGTAGCCTAATATCTATAGAAAAATGCTATGTATCTCCTCCTATCCTTCTTACTCTAGTTTTTACACGTTCATACATGTCCCTAATAATTTGTATATAAGTCATAAGGACCCCTTTGACTTCTAAGCACCTCCACCATACTTCCCTTAGTACCTTATCATACGTTTTCTCTAAATTAATAAAAAACATGTATAGGTTACGTTGTCTTTCCCTGTAGTATTCTATTAGCCTTCTAATGAGATGCAAAGCTTTTGTTGTGGACCTTTATGATATGAATCCAAATTGATTTTTTGAGATAGAAGCATCCTTTCTCACTCTTTTCTCAATCACCTTCTCCTATAACTTCTCTTTGAATGAACCCTCTAGTAACCAGTCGAGCTTTAAAGCACTCTACTTTATCCTGAGAGTCTTTTTTATTTTTGACAAGTTATTTACAACTGATAGATTTGCAATTATGAGGTAAATCAACAAGCTCTTATATCTTATTATGCTTCATGGATTGCATCTCATCTTTCATTGCATCCTATCAAAAATATGCATGGGGTCTAGAATTAGCTTCTGAAAAAGTAACTAGATAGATAACTGTTAAGTCAAAATGACTTCACAATTAATAATTTTAATGAAAATAAAATAATAATAATATTAGAAAGTGAGACGGAAGCGAAACTAAGACAAAAGAAAGTGAGACAGAAGCAAAACTGAGATGAAAGAAAGTAAAACGAAGCGGAAGCGAAAGTAAGATGAAAGAAAGTGAGACAGAACCAGAAACTAAGACGAAAGAAAGTAAGACGAAGCGGAAGCAGAAACTAAGACAAAGAGAAAGCAGAAACTAAGACGAAGCAGACGCAAAACTAAGTCGAAAGCGATATGAAGACAAAGACCCGATACCACGTCGGATAGTTAATCAATTTGAGTTAGTTACATAACTCAACTGAATAACTGTTTCTTCAAAGATCAAGAAACAAGAAGAAAGAAGCG
>JANZLX010000009.1:14972149-14982962 GCA_025531955.1 Erythroxylum orinocense | reverse complement strand
AAAGCCCATTCCAGCAATGATAATTGCTGTGAAGTGGTACCATTGTGTTTTCGCAACATCAAGCGCATTGAGCACCTTTAAGTCCCCGGCCATGGCTTCCTACCTTGATTCGCAAGCCCTTTCAGGAAGCCTCTGCTTTTTCTCTGCAAATATCAACTGAATAGTTAGACCAAAAACTTTAATATGACAAGTTTGATAACATTCACTGATTAAACTAATTAAGCCAAGTTGATCCGTCTACCAACAAAAACCATAAAACCGTAATTTCTTAACTCTTGGCATCTGAGTCCTTGGTCTCGTTCAAGAAAAGAGAGCTAAAGTCGCCCCTACTCAAGACAGGGCATAGTCTCACAAAGGTTACGTAATAAAGTAATTAAGAACTAGTCGTATTTGGCTGATAAAGAATGGACTAAAAACGCCTGCAACTGGGCAATATCGTCCAAGGATTTGATTCTTTTTCGTTCACACAACTTTGAGTGTGAACAGAAATCAAGCCTAGATAATTTCCAAGATGGTAGGTCCAACTGTTCCATTTTCCACTAGACGCTTTTGAAATTTCTAAAGGACGACAGTCAGCGTCCCCATCAAATGTTCCCTTTCTCACACAAATTTTCATGCAACATGAAAACAACTGTTGCAGTAGTCTAATAGAAAGGCAAAATCTCCAGGCTACAGGGAAAAAGGAGGGCAAAAGATGAGGGAAAATCCTAAGAAATCTCCATGTTTCCACACTGGACAAAAGAAGTGACGAGATTTAAGGAATGACCTTGACATTTAGCCATTGGCAGGGCTAGAGTAAGCAAATACAAAGACAGCCATTGAGGTGTGTCCCGTTAAAAGCTGATAAGGAATGACAAGGTAGAAATTTCCTTGCCACTGTCATTGTGCTGACAGAGAAGCTTGCCAAGTAAACTGTACATTGAAGATCTGGAAGAGGACAAAACATGGAAAGAAATTCCACGAGGGGACAAAACAAGGACCCATCTGTGACGACCCAAAACGTTGACTTACAAGTCTAACAAGTGAGTACTCACGGACATAGATAGCAGATCCATCGACCGCTTCCTTTAGAGAGTATTTCATTTATTTATTTATTTATGTTTTTATCCGAGTTCAGGGAAATCTATAACATTAAGACGCATGCATCCAAGTTTAATGAACCATCATCAGTGCTAAACTCCGGCCACCTACAACATTTTTATTTTTCAAGTGGCAGAGGTAACGTTATGTGAGATTCTGGATTTTGATCTACCATATTATACGTATATAACAGACTCTTTATATTCTAATAACTAAGATAAGAAACTAAGACTCCAAGATCGGACAAAGCTAAAAAGTTTTGAAGTTGAAAGTTACAAGAGAAGGGTGGTTGGAATTATCGGCCAATAAGAAGTAAAAGTTACAGTTTTTAAAAGATTCGCAACTGAAAACCAGAACCCATTTTTTGCTTCAATGATAGAAAGAGATCACGAGGGATACAAATTTCTGTTGAAAAGATAATTGCCATAGATTTCTCCATCAATATGATGTAACAAGGAAGAGAGTTTAAAATTCCAAAAAGCTACCCAAAAGAGAAAAGAAGAAAGGTGTAGAAACAAAAAAGAAAAAGGTAAAGGTAAAGAAAGAAAGTTAGTCCCTTCTCGAGCATATGTGAACAACAGAGGTTACATGCACGGACGTGAACAAGCAAAACCAACAAGATGCCTTAGAAAGAACCACAAAACATGCTCGATAGACATAGAGTTGAATACCATAAAATAACATAAAGATTTCTCAATACAGACCTGCTAAGCTCTTCTCTGGACGAACACTCGGTGTGTGTACGCGTTGCCAGTTGCCAGTTGCCACAGGGAAATCAAAGGGTGTCCTGGAAAAAGGAAAAGGAGAAATTTTGGAAGTGAAAAAGACAGAGTTGGGCTAAGGCAAGTAAGAGAGAGAAAATGGGTACCTTGGCTACGATAGAGCAGAGTTGGGTTTGGGTGGGCTATATATAGCATAGGTAGCATAGGCCTACCAATCAGAAACAGATTCGATGAGTATATTCCCATTGACCATCTTTCCGTTTTCTCACCTTATTCACACTTCAACTCCACGACTGCCCCTGCAGTCCTGTGTTCTTTGGTTGTTTTAATTAGCTTATATTGCTGTCAGTCACTTTACTTATCTCTTCTAGCAGACACGGGACGCTAAATTGAAAGTGATTCCTTTCATTATTTCCAAACTTCCCATTTAATGAATTTTCTTTTGTTAAATAAATTTGAAGATGTATATTTATCAAATCTAATAAAGTGAGAAAGGAAATCTTCCAACTATGAAAGAAAATTAAAGGATTTAAAGCAACTCGAGAGCATCAAGTAAGCATAATCCATATTCTTATGAGTAGGTAAAGTTTGCTGGCTAGTCTTCACATCATTTTTTTTTCCCCTTTTTGCCATCTTTACACTAGTTATTGTCTAATAAAAGGGTGGTTTATATAATGGCCATGATGATTTATACAAAAAGATAAAAGTTTTATAGGAATTGCCCGTTTCTTCGTGAATTCATGCACCAACCTTAAAAATGTCCAAGAGCCTGTGAATTTCCTCAACCCAGAATTTAAATCGTAGAAGCAATTACAGAATGTGATACTTCTCCAAACAAAAGGTGTACAACTTTTGTATGTAATTAGTTGGCCAATTTAGTAAGAAAAGAAATACGTGGTTGAACTGATTGGGAAGTTGATTAGTTTTGAACGATAATATGTAGATGCGACGATGATGATGAATAAGTTCAGAAAGGAGCAAGTCAAAACCATCAACTGGAAAGGCAGGGCAGCTTTTCTCTTTCGTCCCACTCACACACGCAATTCATTGATTAGCTTAGCTTGGTGACTTCGGTCAACTTTCATTCACACGTCTGCAGTGTGGAGACTTGAGGCACTTGTAAACCTTTGGTGGCTTGGCTTGTTTACTTTTGTTATAGGAAGAGTCATATGAGCAATGAACTTCATTCACGCGGTATGTAGCATTCAGTATGGTCAAGACAGATGGATGAGGTGACGTATAAATAAGCATGAAGCATCCATCTGGATTTGGCTATCACATGTTCTTTTTATATATAATATATGGAACATTATAATTAAATATATATTCGGTGTTATTTAAAATAAATCAGATGTTATTTTTATCGGTGTTCTACTTCTACCTTTCAGAATAGAATTGAACATATAATGTTGGAGAATGAACTTTTAATTAAATAGCTTGGAATAGAAAGCACAAGTGTCTCCTCGTCATGCTCACGGAACTAAGCAAGGATCAAATTTGTTGCCTGACTGAGATGAACTTTTGGGAAGCTCATATCACTACTACGTAAAATTGTAATAAAGGGTTTTGGACCGGCTTAGGTGATGAAAGTAGAAGAACGAGCTAAAAATAAGAAATAATTTATTTTATTTTAGTTTAAAAAGAAGAAGAACTTAATGCCAAAAAAAAAAAATTTAAACATTTGAAGTAAAATATGCTGTTATTCTTGTTATGTATTACTTGGTTGTACGTCTTAACAAATAGGGCAATTTGTCAAAGACTTTTACCATTTTTAATGTAATGAAAATTCTCTATTTCTTTTAACTAAATTTGTTACACACTCTCTCCCCTCTTTCTTCACGTCAGTCATTTAAAAGCAATCTCTTTATTAGTTATGGTTAAGGCTACATATTATTGAATTTATTTAAATCACGCGTATCAGAAAAATTTTTATTAGATGTTGTTGTAAATACGGCTCTGAATAAATCAATGTTATTTAAATATAATTCTAATGAATGATATTATTCTAATTACTTATTATAAAAATATATGATGAGTTAAAGTAAACTTGTGCTTATAAATGACAAAAAAGGCTAATAAATTTAGTTACTCAATGTTTTTAGAATATTTTATACTTGATTAAAAAAATTTTAGGATTTACATTTGAAGTGTTAACTTTTAAAGGATTTTTTTAATATCAAATTAATTCATAATTTTCATATTTGGAGAAATTATCTGCAACTTAAACAAAAAGTGTGTAAGTTAAGTTTCAAGTGATTTATGTGTTGGACATAATTGTATTTTTTAATCTAAAACCTCCAATTATTAGATTATAAACCTTTCTATATAAATAGCCTTTAATTTTTATTCTTAATTGATGTGACACTTTATCACATTTTAGGACAGTTAATTTGAAATGACCCATTCCAACGTATTGTTACTCTCAACTAATTATTCCTTTAAATCTTTTTAACGAAATTGAAGAAGCTTCCCTCCACCACCAATGGCCCATACTTTTGCACCATATACTTACCTTATCTTGTACCTCAAGTCAAACTGCTTGACAATGCATTCATTCATTGACTTCAAAAGGTGTGTGCGCAGAAATTGCAGACTCGTGTACCCACCAATTATTTGTTATCGTGTCATCGTGCTTTTATCTTGGGTGATTAACTTAATTTTCGTATAGTTCGTGTATAATGTTTATACTTCTTATTTTGTTAGAGGCTACTTGGCGGCTTTAACTTTAACTTCAACCCCGTAATAGGTATGTCGAAGTATTTGTCTGCATATGATTTGTCAACTCTTCTTGGTACTCATTTGATAACTCTAAAAGGAAATAGAAAGTGGGTTCGGTCATTTTGAGTGAAGTGCTCAATTTTCTTTAGTGGAAAGCCTTTGAATTGTTGAGTAAGCTTAAGTGCACGCGAACATGGACCGCCAAACATGAGCAATCAAAGAATTTTTTTTTCTTCTTTTAGCCTAAAACGAAATGATGCTTTCACGTGAAATCAATCTATTGACAAGCATAACAGGATTGTTTATGAAATTCATTAGCAAAGTAATTACAGTACCCTCTTTCTTTCACAACTCAACATATTGAGCAACTAAAAGAAATCAATCTAATTAATTAACTAGTACTAGTACTAGTACTCCCAAAATTTCATCAGACTTTAATGTACACACATACTAAATTGGAGCTAATACTGATAATTTACTTCCCTAAGCACCTCCCACCAAGCGTAGGTCAAGCTCTTCACATGTCCTCAAAATGTGCCAGACTCCTTGCTTGACCACACACTTTTAATTTCCTTTTAACATAATGTTTAATCTTCATCGATTCCGACTCAACTCAACATGTAAATATGTCATACGTGTACAATTCAAAAGTTAATCAATGAATCCAATACAAACAGCTCCTTAATTTAGGATCATATATTTGACTCTCCATGATAATTAATATTGTTTTTATGGAAACGGGATCATCGTTCACTATTACACTTTCCAAAAGTCACCGACGAAAAGATTCATCAACTCAAGTGACTCTCCGATCAGCGGTTCTACTACAACAGTACCGAGGCTTTTATGGGAAAGGCGAGTATTAGCAATATTGTGTAAATATTTTGTATTCTTTCCACGTTTGTATATGTTAAGAGGAGTGTCGGGCACTTTTCTTATAAGTACTGAAAATTTTCTTCTCTTCATCTGTGAGCAGCGGGCAAGGTCCAAGTCCTGGTCCTGTAGACTGAAATTCTCATATTTGTTCATTGAGCAAAGACTATTAAAGACTACTCTTTTCTTGATTCATTTGAACAAAGGTTACATCGAGGGCCTCTGATACTCGCGTATTTTCCAGCTTGCATTGGTTCGCAATACTCCTGTTTTTAACGTCGTGTTTTCAACGTTATGACTGACGGGACCAAAAATAAAGTTGTCTCTATCTTATCTTCATCCCTCTCATGGTCCAGGCTTGATCTTAACTGATATAAAACTGAATGGTAGAAATTATGCAGATTGGGAGGCCTCTGTTCTCATTGGTTTAGCGGCTAATAATAAAGTTGTCTCCATTCTGTCTTCATCCCTGGTCCAGGTTTAATCTTAACTGATATAGAACTGAATGGTAGAAATTATGCGGAATTGGGAGGCCTCTATTCTCATTGGTTTGGAGGCTAAAAGTAAAGTTGCCATTGTTGATGGAACTACTGCTAAACCTAATAAAAAGGCTAAATGTGTATTTTAAACCTCAACATTTACGTCATAATATAAGTTGAATTTTAATGTTTTGAAGCGTTTAACTTAAATCCCAATATTTACAAAACACTTTAAACAGACCCTGCAAAGAAGACAAATCTATGGGAGTTATCATGTTTAGTTAAATGTCATGTCATATATGAAATGACTTTTTTAAATGTGTGTACATCGGTGGGACCTCACAATTATTGATGGCATTCTTAATAAAAGTAAGTCCCAAAACTTCAACACATCCTTAGCAAAATCCCTTTGATACTTACCACTTTAGCCTACACAAAATCCCTAATTCACAATTCATAAATCACAAAATCTATAATTCTTCAAACGATGGTAGAAACAAATCCCCAACTCTTCCATTCCATTAAGTTGTTTGGTGAAATCTCGCACACTCTTTTGCTAGTTCAATTGCTATAATAGCAAGCCCGATAACACCGACACATTCAATCGCCTCTCGCCACCTCTATCAGATTTATGAAAAACATGATAGAGACAATACATTATGGTAGGTCCACTGTTTTGTCTGAATTTTATTTTATGTTTATTATATGATGTAGTCCCCTATTCCTTATTGATTTGATGATCCTTTCATCTACTTTTTTGTTTATGATTATTGTAAATTGTGGTTCCCTATTTTCGACCTAAGCCCGAGATGCTTTTTGAGTTGTTCCATATATGTTGTTGTCCCCTATTCCAAGATTTAGTTTTGAGGATTTCCTATTGATAATGAATGTGTTGGTAAAGATAAAAATAACAAAGTTATACAAAATGGAATTTCCTTTGATCATTTAATTAAGAACAAACTAACTAAATATTTAACACTAATTTGCACAGTTAATTACAACTGTATTAAATTCAATAGTGTTGCATATTGGATATCTTACATTAATTAAATAAGATTCAAAGTTCCACTTCATAGGGAGAAATCAATTTACTACTCTCTTTAATACTTTTATAGTATTGATCTTCATCTGGTCAAATCATACCTCCATTTGCAACTTGATAAATTTTAGAATTGTCATTGTCAAAATTTCTTTCATGTTAGTTACATATATGTATTCTTTACAAGGATAGCAATTTAAAACGTAATCTTAACATTAGCATAACAAGTTTTAATTTTCTATAGAACAAACTTGTACTACAAAGTTATCCCTTACTCAAGAAAATAATAAAAACTAGAACCTTTACTATAAAAGTTTTAATTTGCTTGCTTATGTATTATTTTCAATGCATTGTAACGTTGGACTCAGTTTGCAAGGGACTCTATCTGTTTTTATGAAGTATGTCACTTGTAGATGGATCTTTAGTTGACAAATTTTAGGATAACTTTATATTTATAATTATTGGTATTTATCCAAAAGTGTTACAAAATGCTACAAAAATCTTGTTCCTTACATTTATAGATGATTGCTACAAGAAGTCCAAATTCCTCGCATTGTATAACCATGTGTTGCAACTTATTAAAAATGCAATTTTTTGGTCTACTATTGATGCAGAAGTAATCAACCCCCCACTCAGTTATGCCATGAAGTCCTAAAAAAGCTAGAATGATAGGAATAAATGAGCTAATAAGTTGAAATATCCAAACCAATTAACTCAAAAGGGTTAAGTACAAAAATGTAGGAAATGTGACAATTCTTGCTATAATGCCAGAAAATGTAAGAATGAAGGCTCAACTCATCCTTCTCAACAATCCCCATAGGCATAAAACATTCTTTGATTATCAAACCTAGTTTTGATTACTATGTATTGCTTCGTATATTTAATGATATTTATATTGATTTATGCCCTACATCCAATCCCTTTAGTTGTACTTTAGTGATAAATTATTTAAAGGCATTCTTTATTTTGTACATATTTAGATGTATATGACAAATTCCATGGGATAATTGTACATTGCAAATAAAATTATAATGAGATTATAATTATGAGATTCATATTGCATTTATATATTATTCCTAAATATTCCTAGTCATTGTTCTATTAAAATTGGATATTAATATAACGTAAAAATACTAACACACGTTTTGTTTTTCCTTATGAAGGAAGTAGTCAATCTCATAAGCTAAATTATAGAGATACTTAAACAAACGTGTGGGTGCTTGCTAGAGAACAAGTTCACTAAACATACTCGATATGAGAAATCTATTTGGAACATTACTTATATGTCTATGGAATTCTCATTATGATGATTGTATAAGTGATCCTTTGACTTGAGATTATCAAAGTTATCTTGTATGGGGATTGTTATATTTTGATACTACTCATAATCTATTTAATCATAGGTCGTTTAATCGGTAGTCATTGGATGTAGCATAAACTATATGAAGATAGTTGAGCGATCAAGATAGGATTCATAACCTTAAAGTAATTAGGGAGAATGTTTCGTTGTTCTCGATTAGTATCAATTCAAGAAATCCTTGGCCAAGGTGAAATCATGCTTTGTAAATAGTTTACAAATGTCATTAATTAAATTGATAGTTAATGGAGAAGAATTAATATGATTAGACTCAAAATAAGGTAGACATTAACTCCATGCTCTATGTCTAATCGGAACATTGTCTGATGAAAGGATTGAATTATATGAAAAATTATACACAGAAAGGTTAGTCAAAACTACTTTGACATTCCTAAATATTTAGGTGGTCATGATGTGTTGCTGGATGCCAATCTTGATCTGTGATTATAAATTGTTTAATTGGAGAATTAGAGATAAATTAAAAGGAGTTTTAATTTATCTAATTTTAATTATGAATTAAAATTAAATTTTATAATCATTGCCAACATATTTGGAAACCTATTGGGTCTCACATATAGAATGAGTTGAAGAGAGCAAAATTAATTTAATCAAGTTGGACTTGACTGCAAAGTTTGAGAAACTTTATAATTAAATATGAGATATTTAATAAATAAGAATCAATATGAGATATTGAATCTTATATGGGCATAATTGGTATTTAATTAAAGTTATCTGTAATTTTAATTAAAGCTTAATTGAAATTAGAATTCAATTTTAATTAAATTACTAAAACGTCCGAAGCTTATTATAAATAGGCTTAAGCTCCATGGAGCTAACACTTCCTGCTAAACTCTCTCTGTAAGAGTTACAGAATTCTTTGAACCTGTTCTGTGGATATCGATAGAGGCCGGACGCTTATGTGGCTATGATGGTTAAGACGGATCAGTTTCAGGAACAGTTCGAGGGATATGACAAGACAAAGATTAAGCTTCGAAAGAAGGTACAAATTAATTTTTGCTTCATTATAATTTGTATTGATCATTTTATAGAATTAAATAAATATTAACTTTTGGGAAATCAAAAGTCACGAAAAAATTTCGTGATTATTCCACTGCAGTCGGGATCGAATGTAGCACCCCACTCTCGCAAGACCTGTGCTCGACATCCTAAGGGATATCCGAGTCCGTGCCCTGTGAAGGTGGCATGCTCAAACACTCAATCACTTGACATTCGGTACGAAAGTTTTTTTCAAAACAAAGCAATGTACACGTACGCAGAAATCAAGTATGAAATTGGCCACACTTTATTTCATAAATATTTGCACCTACCACATTTCAACCATTACATAAATCATCAAAATTTCACTTTCCACTTGGGCCTAATACAGAGACAAAGCACTTATAATCGTAATATTAGTACACTTTATAATCAATTACAAACCATTTCACTTTGGAAAATTTTTACAAACATAAATCTTCAAAAAAACATGTTACAATAATTGCGGAAGACTCAAATTGATAGAAAAATAGGAAAACACTAACGCAGATACGAGTTGATCCCAACCTCTTCTTTCAATCACATGCAGTAGGGATACTCCCGTTTGCCTAATGAGGTATTCATCTGAGTCCTAAAAAATATTTGCAAATTTTGGGTAAGTTTTGCGAACTCAATGAGTGACCATCATCGATGGCTCACCCAGTCATATAACACATAATCACATTCACAACGTTTCACACTTCACATTCAATTTCACATTTCCCATTCAACATAATTTAATCATTCATATGATGCATATGCCATACAGATGAGACCCACTTTCCATTTGTTACTTTGTTATGACCGAGTGCCTAAACTGTCCCATATAGGGCTCATTAGTAACTGTCGCTTATCCACTTGGTAATACAGGGCTCATTAACGTTGAGCTTGAGGCTATGAATCACTATTTAAGCTCGAAGCTCATTTTCACTCATTAAGCTTTAAGCTCTGATTGGTGGCTAATCTGGTCACAACAGCCATTATATTTCGTGCATTCATGAAATGAAATGCATCACTCATATTTGCATGCTCTTATTCAATCATATTCGCTTATCATCGTACCATAGTCCGACATTCAACATATAGTTGAGAATTCACACTTTCACTTGCATGCAATTACACATTTAGAAAACACTTAACAATCACTTCAATACACTTAGTTCATCCAATTCACATTCAAGTAACACTTCAATATCCAAGTTAACCATCACAATCATCAGACCTCCTATCCGAAAACCAGCATAATCAATCACATTTGCAGAATCATTCAATAGTCAAAGTCAAATAATACTAAAATTTAAACAACAGACAATGAGGTGAGACCATCTCGGTCTACTCACAGTACGCTCCATATTAGCATTAGCTTCCATGATCTGGAAACGTCTAAATGGGGACGTTCTATCCTATATCATCCTTATGCAAAACACATATTGCACACACATTAATAATTGCACAATCACATAAACATTCAGTTTTACACACATGTATATGTGTAATGTATAATGCATGC
>JANZLX010000009.1:14932470-14942991 GCA_025531955.1 Erythroxylum orinocense | reverse complement strand
ATTACATTTACTCACATTACCTAACTCACTTAATGTCATATGCTAATTAATGCTCTCTTAATTAATGTTATCTTTCTCAATTAATGCTACTTACCTCAATTAATGCTAACTTAATTTCATTTATGAAATGCTTTAATTCATTTTAAGTCATGCTAAATTAATTAAAATATAAAAAAAATTTTTTGGGGCTAACATTATTAAACACATCTTTTGCATATCTAATCAATCCTACTTCAATTCCTCTTCATTGTCACCTCCATTCCAATTCAAAACATGCATAAAAAACATCATACAAAATTGTTGATCATAACCTTATAAACAAAACATCAACCATGTCAATGCATTCTTCAATATTTCAGCGCACATTCAACTCCATTATCACCTTTCCTTTATATATAAAGTATCATCCTAATTCTCCTCACTTCGAGACACTATACTATCCCTTTCTTTCTCTTTTAACTCACTCTACTTCATCACTATTACAATTACTAACATTCACGTTATTACACACTAAAACATAATATATTCATATACACATTCACCTTCTTGTGGCACATCATGGAGGTTGGGAGGTTTAGGCTTTCTAGTGGCAAATGAAGAAGATAACAAGGTGAGAGTAGCAAGTGAAAGATGAGAGAGCTAGGTTTAACTTGAATGGAGATTGGTGAGAAAATTCGTGAAGAAGGTGAAGAAGAAAGCCATGAAGAAGAAGAAGAAGAAAGCAAGATTCAAAAACATTTAATGGTCTTCCAAGTAATTAAGAGAATCGCGGGATAAAGACATGGCTTGGCAAGTGATATTTGTAACTTGCCACATGTCCAATCTTTACAGGTTTAAACTAGGTTCTCTTATTTAACTAATCCAATCAACTCTAATTTCTACTGCAATTGTCTACCAATTTTCAATGACACTTGCCAATAAATCCCAAAGTCATTTATCAAAATTTCCACTACCATTTGACTCTTATTTCAGCTACCATTTATCAATTATCCTGTCACTTGACATTTTTCCTAGTCTAAAAATACCCAAAATTTTAGAAATTTTATCAAAATTTTTAGATCATCAATTATTATCACTAAATCAATTTTCAATACATATAATCCATAATTCTCAATATAATCACCTTTATAAATCAACTGTACCCTAAAATTGTCAATGAATGCATGTACAACCATTTTAATGTGTGCGATAATTAATATTCAAATGTGTATGTATGTTATATTATGCATGATCATGAAATGCACTTTCTAACTTCTCAATAATCTCTCATGTACACTATTCTAGGGTTCTAACCCTTAATATGAGATAACGGGATGTTACAGATAAATTTATTGATAGTAATGAATATCTTAGTGGAGAAGAGCTAAGTGAAGCATTATGAAGACTAAGTTCAAGTTTAGGGCATAGTCTAATAGTTGTGACAGAATAGTAGGGATTGAGCATGGAGTTTGAAACTACAAAAGAAATTTAAAATGTTATTTTTGATTATGTAGTTCAAACATGATACAATGTAAGGTTAAAAAAGAGTGAAAGTAATAAGATCATCGTTAGGATTATCGACAAATGCCAATAGGATTTGTTTGTTAGATATGAAAAGAACAAAAGGTGATTTAAAATGAAGACTTACATAACTGATCATAGATGTTTCATAATTGATAAACCAAAATTGTTTCTACTAAGTTCTTGATGACATATGTCAAGGATATAATTATTGAGAAGCTTAGGATCTCTACTAAAAGAATAGTTACAGGGTGCAGAAAAAAAACTTAATATTTTTGTTAACTATAGTAAATGAAGAAGAGCAAAGAGGAGATTGTGAAAAGACACTACACCAAAATCTATTAATAAATATGCTTAGCTTCAGGGATATGTATATAAGTTGAAGTTAAGTAATCTTGGATCAATAATAAAGTTACAATTGGTAAGGACTTATGATATTTCTTTGCTATAAATAGTGAAATACATACTTCATACTTCATTATCTTTTGGTGATATATCTTATTGATACTTTATTATCTTTTGATTGTAGTTTAAAAGGGCTTTCGAGGGGTAGAAAATATTGATTCATAAGTTGGTTTATGAATCTACTAACATTTGATTTAGAATTGGATGGTGCTAAAAGACTTACAGTTATATATAATATTCAAAAGGTATCTTCATCTTCATATATTTATAATTAATTAGATTAATATTTTAAAAATTAACTAATATTTTAAAATTATTAAATACAACACAATGAATGTGTGTCAGACACATATACCATAATTGCTATAGAAACCAATGGTATAAATATCGTACCAATACTGATATCAAATTTGATTCTAGTATAGTACTATATCGGTACCTGTCAATATCGGATACCATTTTAGGTAATTTTTTAAAATTTATGAATTATTTCCTGAATTTTTAAAATTTGCAAAAATAATTCTTCAATGTATTTTACTGTATAATTTATAATTTTATATCAACCATATCTCCAAAAATCATAATAATAGAAAATTAAAATAATAATTTATTTATTTGTATTAACATTATTTTCACATATAAATAATAACCACAATTAATATCAAAAAAGCTCATTTAATTATCATACAAATATAAGTTAAGAACAATGCAAAGCATTTAAAACAATACTATTTTTTTCGTATAATAAATAATAATACATCTAAAACATCAAATAAAAAGAATAATAAATTGATTGGTTTTTAACAACAAGAATTACTAAAGTAGATCAAACTAGAAAGTTAAAAACCAAACTAAAAAGTTAGATGATTTAAGATTTTTACGGTTGAACCGACCAAACAATTGAGTTTTTAAATCATTAATTTTATATAGTAATTATTAAGTTACATAGATTTATATTGAAAGCATAACACTTATTCCACTAAAAAAATGATACTTTTTGCTTATTTCCACACAAAGTTAAGATGAGGTTATAAATCCATTTAAAAAAAGAATACTCTTTGCTCATTTTTAAACAAAGTGAAGATTTGGTACTAGAGGTGATTCTCTATAACCATACAAGCCATCTTTAAAAGCTTTCCAAATGTTGATATGAAACCTCCATTCATACGACTTTCCGACTTAAACCATATGGGTTACCAAGTCATCATTTCCAAATTTGCAGTGAACAATGAGGTTTGATTCATTCTTCATCTTGTTAAAAATATGAAAAGTGGTGTAGAGAGCAGTGACAGTTGTAGAGGCTTGTGCAATTAGGCTTAGGCACTGGGTACGTAGGCGACGTGAGGAAGAGACAATCGTGGGGTAGTGACACGTGAGGCAGTGAGGAAGAGATAATGGTGGCTAGAGCTAGGTTGGGAGCTGTGAGACATCGAAGACAAAGAGAAGAGGGAGAGAAAAAAAACAAAAAAAGAGTGAAAGAGAGTTTTTCTGCCAAAAGGTCCATCAATTTTTTTTAAATTTACGGTACCAACAAATATTTGACCAAAATTTTACATACCGATTGGTACCGACTAGTATCAAGTGAAATCACTGGTATTGAGTAGCATCGACAACCAGTACCGAAGAGTTACATTTTGTATTGTATTTTGGATGGTATTGGCTGGTACAGTACGAAACTCTTAACAATGATGGAAATTTGAAATGAAAGGACCTTAGAAAGTAGTTTTGGAATTACGCATGATTTACTTACATAAAATATTTCAATGAGTTGCTTATAAGGCTTGACAAAATAAAGCTCGCATATGCTTTAACCTTGCTTAAATATCCTACAGAGAGATAGGCTAGTTGTTACTAATCCTTTGAATCAAAATACCCAATAGTTGATAGCAACACAAGTGAAAATTTTAATGGGTAGATCTTACTAGCTAAAGACAAACCATTAATTAACATGCTTAAAACAACTAGAATCATAATGATAAAGAGACACATATAGAAGATACAATATATACATGGATGGAAGTTAGGCATTAGACTAACTATAGTGAAAAAGTTGAAAAAGAACAAAAAGATGCAAATGGAGAATAGTCTGGAGTAAAGATGGGGCTAAAGAAGATTTAAAGGGTGATAGCAAACATAACGTGAAGATTGGTAAACTAAATACCTATAGTTGTCAGGTTGGAATCTATATAGATATCTTGATAAGCATGCAATAAGTGTAATCTAATATTCAAAACAAAGGGTTGAATATTTATAAATTTGTGCTATAAGAAGGGTTGTTTTCTCAATTTTTATGACCATATGTTACATCCTATTAGAGACTTAATTTTCAATCATTCATCCAATATAAAGTTGATATGCCCACTAGTTAAAAAGTCATGCTAACCCAAAACTACAAAAGGAAGCAATAAAATGAGCCTAAGAAATTCATATTTTCAAACAAATTATCTTAGAAGGTATAAATGAAAAACAAAAAGTGGCAATTCCAATTATAACTCTTAAAAGTGCCACAACGAAGACTCACTAAGGCATCTTCACAGAGATAAAATGTTCTTTACTTTTAATATGCATCATTTACAAAGTTTACATTACTTAATGTACTTTGTTTTATATGTCAAACTCATATTATTTTCTTTATGTTGATATAGCTTATCTCTACCTTATAGATCTCACAGGCAAGTGCACTTATCGGATTAAAGTATAGTGTCAGTAAATATCGAGTGTCAATCCTATAAGGACTATAAGTACTAGTAATTACCTCTTTTCTATTATTAAACCAAAAAAATAGGATGATAGTTTAATTAAAACTAAGCTAAAGTTTAACACAAATAATAAATAAGAACATAGATGACACTAAGATTAATCAATATCAAATAACTAGTACCTAAATAATGAATCTTCCTATAAGTATTAACCCTTTATAATGCAATTCAATTACTGATCATTGGATCATGGAAATTCCTATCTTATATTTATACATTTCTCTATACTATTAATAACTGTTCATTTGATTAGCCGAAATCTCTTTCTAGTTAAAACCCCTAATAGTGCATTAATTTATTTGTGAATTTCATTCTTAAGTTTGACTCTAATATAAAGATTTTATGTTTATCTGTCTTTAGGTTTGCGTGTAACTCCTTTTAATTATTGTATTTTTCATGCAAAAGGATTTCTCAATCTCAATTATATGATATCATATATTGAAATAATATCCTGGATATATTACTTCAAGATTTAAAACATATAACTAAATCATAATAAATAACAATCCATTTGCATTATAAAAAAAATGAAATCACGAAGTTCCTCCCAACTTAGGGTTCTTCTTACTTAGTAGGAACTAAACAAATTTAGTTCGTAAAAATAAAAATAAAATCAAAAGATTAGAACAAGAATTGAAAAGAAGATAATCCATTTTATATCCCCCTTTCTCTAATATAATCCCCTTAAACTTTGATGGAAGAATGCTTCCTATCTGATCTCTAATGCAATCTTTTTGTTTCTACTATCCTAGGTTTCATAAGTGTGTGTAGAACTCCAAGTTTACTTTCTAACTTTACACTAAATTCTCATCCCTTTTAATTAGCCTTAATATTTGCCTTTCATACTTCATGATTATGGTTTTTATAGTGGACATGGTCAAACATACTGTCATATGTATGATCTAAGTCCCTTAAAAAATCTTCAAAACCACGTGTAGATACATTCCCAAAAGCTTACATAGGCAGTAACCAGTAGACACAGTTGTGCATATGACTTACACAGGTCGATCCACCTTCACATGGACGAAACAACATCTTTAAAGTCATATAGGCTCATAAAGACATACATAGTCCTTGACATAACCATGTATATGACTTACACAAGCATGTCATTCATCAACATAAACAGGTCCCTCCTAAATAACTCTAATTTTTTTTCATTTTCTACCTTAATTTTTTCCTAATTCTTCTCCTTTTTGATTTATGAAGGCAAACAAGACCCACAAACAAACTAAGAACCAAATAAATACCAAAAAGAGCATAAAAGTCTCAAATAATCTGGAAAAGCACACTAAATAAGTACCAAAAAGAAAATAAAACTCTCAAATAATCAAGAAAAACACATTAAATATGCGAATAAAAATATAATATATTACCCATTTATTAAACACTTCCCCACTTAAGTTTTTGTTTGTAATCAAGCAAATCAGAATCCAAATCATTAAACTTAAAAACATCTATCCCTTATTAACTCTCTACCTATCTATCCATACCTTAAATTATCATATTAAATGAACCAAATTAATTGCAATCATATTGATAATCCTTTTGAAATCAAAAGTAAAAAATTCCATACCCTTATAAAGGATTCACTTAATTCAATCAAATTGTTTAGGGTGGAAAATACAACAAACTCTCAAATCCATACATAGGAGGATTTTTAACCATAAGCTTGCAATAAAACTACATCTTCACCACTAATAAATAACTAGAAATAAAACTCAAAAGGTCTTTGGAATAGGATGCAATGAGGCTTAGGAAAAGGCATGGAAAGCATAATTAAAAGGTTAAAAGGAATTCACATAAACAAGATTACATAAGTTTTGGTTCTTCATATCATATGTCCTTTAAAAAAATATTTTAGCTAGCATAAAAAATAATTCTTCTCATTCTCTAATAAATATTACGACTTTTCTTTATTTACTCTTTTTCAATTGATATATTCGCAATAGATATTTTTTAAATTGAACTTCTAGCAACTTTGGAGAGAATATAAAATTATAACAACAATAAAGCACTGGAGAATAGATAAATTTAACAATCACCATTTATAACAATCATAGGGACATTGGACCTTCTCTTTATAATTCTTTAGTATAATCGAAGTTTTATACAATCAAGTAAATTTAAATCTTTCAAGGTTCAAAGATGATTAAAAGTTTCCAAAAAAAAGGATAATTGGCTAGTAATATGGCTATTATCAAGGAAAAGGCTAAGTTTTAAAATTTGTTACTCTTAAGGGATAAAATAATTAGGCAATAATCAAAGAAAAATATGTTAAAACAAATGGTTACATATAAATACCTTTACCATTTTGATGCCTTTAGTGTAGCACCCCACTCCAGTAAGACACGTACCCGACATCATTAGTGATATCCAAGTTTGAGCCCCGCAAGGGTAACATGCTAGAGTACTCAGTCAGTCAAAAATCGGTATAATTTTTTTTTGAAACCACAAACATAATATGCAGAAATCGATAATCAAATTGGGCCCACTTTGTTCATAAACCTTTTCAATCATAACAATACAATTAACAGAATTTCAATAACCATTTGGGCTCGTTACAAATACAAAACACTTAAGCCATAATGTCTTTACATTATAACATAAATACATTTGTATATACATTGTGCAAAAATTTTCTGAATACATTATTCGGTACAAAAAATTAAAAAGTACAATGCAGACGCGAACTAATCCTAACTTCTATCTCTTACTTGCATGCAATAGGTATACTCCCATTTACCTAATGGGGTATTCTTTTGATCCTGAAAAAATATTTGCAAATTTTGAGTGAGTTTTGCGAACTCAGTGAGTGACCATCATCGATGTCTCACCCAGTCACATAACACATAATTCATATTCAGTTCATTTCACATTTCACACTCAATACACTTTAATCATTCGTATTATGCATATGTAGTGCACAGGAGACCCACTTTCTATTTATTACCTTTTTGTGACCGAGTGCCTAAACTGTCTCGTATTCATTAGATACGGGGCTCATTACTAACTGTCCGTCATCTGATAGAGATATAGGGCTCATTTTACATAATGAGCGTTAGGCATTTAATCACTTTCTAAGCTCGAGGCACTTTTCATACTTTTGATCTTTAAGCTCTTATCGGTGGCTACTCTGGTCACAACTCCCATTATTTGATCATGCATTTATGTATGGAATGCCTTTCACATTTTCAATCAATCATATCATGAAACATTTAGTTCATCACATTCACATGCAAGTAGCATTTCAATATCTCATTTATATTTCACAATCATTGGATCTTCTGTCCGGAATTCAACACAATTAATCACATTCATATGAGCATTTAGTAGTCAATCAATACAAAAATTCAAAAAAATAAAATAAAATGAGACCATCTAGGTTTACTCACAGTATGCTCTAGATTAGCATTTGCTTTCAAATTCTATAAACGTCTGAATGTGGACTTTTAACCTACATAACCCATTTATACAATACACACATTGCACTCACACATTAATAACTTTGTACAATTATAAGCATTCATTTATGCACACTTGTGTATATGGCATATGTACGATGCATGTTCATGACAATCCCAGGTATATATCAAATTTAACATTTTATCATATTCTTATTTTTTTGCATCACTTGCTTTCATAATAACTCATTTCTTGTTCATTTTCACTAGATACACTTCACTTCTTTTTTAAATTACAACTTTAATCATATGGACCACTTCATCTCCATTAAACACATGTCTTTGGTACTTTAATACCAACAATTCACTCATTAATGTTATTCCAACATTACATGATCACACATTATCAAAACTCGCATTTCTTCTTATAAATTCTCCAAAATTTTAGACCTCTGGGTTTACTGTTCACATTCAATCAAAAGGTGAAAACGATATAATTTGGTCTTACTCTCTTATAGAAAAGTGTTCCTTAACATCTTATGTTTCTATTGACACAAAAATCACTCAATTTGGTTCAGTAATTTAGAAGATATGCCTCAAACATTTTCAAGTTGTTCATATTCAAAAACAGTGTACTATACACAACTTCCATTCAAAATTTGAACATCTTAGAGACTGAATCACAATTCAACATTTTCATATGGTTTGTAGCCCTATTCCTCTAGTTTAGTCCAAAGAAAAAATAATCTCATTTGGAATCCTATAGATCCAGATATAATCAAGACACCGAAGTACGTTAAGTAAAAGAATACCAGTTCATACCATTCCAATAGATTCTCTCACTTTCATTCAATCAATCTTTTTCAAATCAATTTAGAATGCTACCAAGTTTTCTAGAGAGGTAGAAAAATGTCATACAAATCTAATTGTTTAAGAATTAAGTCATTTGAAGCTCTAGAGCAGAAGTTATGGTCAAAAGAAGCAAGATTGTTCAGAAAAAGGGAAAACCTTAAATGCACGATCGTGCATTTTCCCATTTATCACCAAAGTCACCATCATGCTTATGCATGACGGTGCATTGCATTTTCACTATGCTCAAAAATCATCGTCGTGCATAAATCCATTTTGAACCCCAAAAGTAGCACGACGGTCCATTTCTTCTTCTCCACCGATATATCAACTTCAAACCACCATAAATTTTGATCCAAAACTCCAAAATTTACAAAATTTATATCAATGGAAAGCTAAAAGAAAGATCTAAAACTTTTTTGAAGAACATTTTGTCAAAATCTGCCTAGATCAGTACAGTAAATTCACCGAAGTTCAGATCGAAAATTCAACTCTCGCCTACTATTCATTCTCATAATTTTTAGACTTCCTTTTTTTTTTTCAAAATCCAACACTTTTATTTTTATTCTAGTCATTTCAACTCCATTCCACTAAGCTCATTCACTATAATTTACACTATCTCTAAAATAGCAAATTTACCAAAGCTCCATCGAAATCATCAAGAAAAACAAAAATCAGTAGTTTACTTCTTCATGCTTTGCATTCACCATTCACTACATTTTCATTCACTGCATTTTCCTTAACTCTCTTCCTCTAACTATCATTTATACACTCATTCCCATCTCAGACCTTCATTTTACAGCTACTCTTCATCTTAAAAACCATTTTCTTGATCATCCCTAAAGCTTTCACTTACCCACATAAACACAGACACACACACACACACACACACACACACACACACACACACACACACACACACATTTACACGCACAGTGAAGAAACGAAAAATAGAGCATACCACTTTTTATTCTTTAGTTTTCTACACTCATCCTATACACCATTTCATTGCTATTTCAAACTCCAAAACTAATTTCTACAACATCTGATCATTAATAGTCATCAAAACTAAAATAGAACTATATCCATATTTTCATCCCATTAACATAGTGCTTATGAATATATAAACGTATATGTCATCAAAACTAAAATAGCACTATATCGGAGTCCGTGTCCCGCGAGGGTGGCGTGCTAAAGCACTCAATCAGTCAGAAATTGATATAATTTTTTTAAAACCACATACATAATATGCGAAAATCGATACTCAAATTAGGCCCACAACCATTCATAAACTTTTTCAGTTAACACAATTTTCAATATCCATTCGGGCCCTTTCACAAGTTCAAAACTCTCGAATCATTTCAGAATACAAATCTATACAAAAAGTTGTGGAACATACAATTCAATACAAAATAGAGAAATGCAATGCAGGTGCGAACTAATCTTGACCTCTATCCTTCACTTGAAAGCTGTAGATATACTCCCGTTGGCCTAACGAGGTATTCTTCTGATCCTGAAAAATATTTGCAAATTTTGGGTGAGTTTTGCAAACTCAGTGAGTGACCATCATCGATGGCTCACTCATCACATAACACATACAATTC
>JANZLX010000009.1:14870818-14881241 GCA_025531955.1 Erythroxylum orinocense | reverse complement strand
ATATATTTATTGGGCTAGATTGAATTAAGTTGTCGGGCTTTTATTATATGAGATATAATGAGCCGAAACTTATTGAGTTTTAATGGGATTAGGGTTTCTCTATAAATAGAGAAACTTAGGTCTCAGTAGGAAGAAGACATTATTGTGATACGAAACCCTAGCCACCATTCGAGAGGAAAACCGTGCGGCGTTCAGAAAGAGTTTCAGGACGTGCTAGCACACCATAGCCGCTGCCCGGATCGTGCATACTCATGTGGATACCAGTAGAGGGCATTCGCGTATTGCAGTGTCTTGGAATCTAAAAAAGAAACAACTAATCCACGAAAAATAGATATTTTCGTATATCCTGAGTATTTTCGGTTATACTTCATATTGTTGTATGTTCTTTCCCGCAGTGTATTGTGAATACTCGGGCCATACGCGATCTAACATGTTCAACAATTGTATATTCTTTTGTTTTCAAAGAACTAATAGAGGGTTGTGTAATAGTTGATTTTCGGTGATTTTGGCAACTGCGTTTTCCTCTATTTTGAACGTCCATCGAGAGCAATTAGGTAGCTAGTTTTTCTAGGTGTTGCAGATTTTTTTATTAAGGGATCACGTAATTTTGAGGTTGTGGTTTTAGTTGATTGCGTGATTTATTACAGTTGGGTATTCTTCCATCCTTAAATGACAATTGAGGGTTGTTTGGGTAATTTTATGGGTGTCGTTTTTGGTGCTAGTATGCGAAAATTTCATAAGTTTTCTTGATTTTGTAGCTGCTATTTTTGATGTTGATTTGGTACGAAAAACTTTAGCAGTTGTTTTAGTTGTTGCAACCATTTATGTATGACGTTTTGGTTAAGAAACATTTATTGATTTGAGAAGTTTTATGGTTGTTGTGCGTGGAATTTTCAGTGACGATATTGAAACCTCACAACAGATCTTTCAATGAACAACTTCTTATTCTTTCGTTGATGACGCGGCATATTTATGGGAGTTGCTTTTTTATCTCAAGTGTTCTTATTTATGTTGAATTTTTGTTTAACCACTTGAGTTATTTATTTAGTGTTCTTTCGTTAAAAGATTATCAAGAAAAATCCTCTGTTGAGGTTAACACGAGTCGATCGTATTATTAGGTATGAAATTCTTTCACAGGTAGTGAGAACGAGGGATAGTGTCAAGGGTTGAGTAATGTTGGCTCAGTAAAACTTTGTATAAAACTATTGTCGTTAATAAAAGAATTAAGTTGGGTAAAAGCTCCACAAACATAAGCAAGGTATGTCGAAATGTCTTAACAAATATCGATATTAATTTGTTATTTCGCTTTTAATTGTTTAATTTTTCTAGTTTTTTTATCGTTCAAAAAACATCTGCAACAAAATCTAAAAATTTGTGAAACTATTAATATGCCCCTTCGGATTTTTCACTACCCATAAGCTGCTTCTTCTTTATTACCTCCACCGACGAGCATTTGGCCTTGAAACTATACTTCATCTCTGCTAGTAACTCGCTTCTTTTCTCCGCCGAAAAATTTAGCGCAACAAAGGGCAGCTCAGCGGTGTCAAATATACCTAGTCGAACTCGTACGCACGATTCGATTAATCTCTTATTTCTGCTGCGTACTTGCTCTATGGTCTCTTCCTCACCCCTTTAAAGCTCTTTTCTTTCTTGGGATTTTCTTCTTTGGCAGCAAAGCTTGGATTTCATTTCATAAGTTAAGCTGCTTTGAGTTCCTGGCTCCTTTATTTGCAGCTTCCACCGGCTGCATCGAGAAATTAATTCTCAATGGAGTAGTTGGGTCTGAATGGAGAAGACCCATCAGGGTTTAAGAGAACCTCATCAAGGATGGAAGACATGAATAACAATGCAATGATTCTATCAGGAACTACATGAATAAAACAATTGGAAGAAAGAAAAGGAATTGATCTAAGATTTTGTACAATTAAAATAATTTGTGTAATTATATGTGAACCGTAACACATTATTTCAGAAGCAATTACGGTTGCAAATCTTAATTCTGTTCGTTAATTACAGATTTTGTAGAAGCTACACAATTTGATTAGACTATTTTTAGGATAATTCTTTTTTTCCCCCTTTATCTTAATTTCTCACAAACAAACAAAAAACTTGGTAACTTCATATTCTTTCGGTATTCTAGGTGATATAATTTCAAACTTTGGGGAATGCAAGAAAGAAGAGACAATAGATGTTTGTTATTGAACAAGGAATTAGTTGTTGACTTTAATTCCAATTACTAAATACAAACATATTCAACCATTTTCTTGACTTAAGTTCGCTGATATTTGAGTTAGTAATTAAATATTCTGATATTTAATAAATTATTAAGTGAATTAGAAAGTACTTTGTCAATATATATACCAACTAAAACAACAATAACATTCAGTATGAATTTAGGAGTTTGATGAGATCACTTTATTTTTAATTAACTGAGAAGTTATCTTAAAAAAGGGAGTGAAATATTTACAGCTGTCATATAAATGGCAGTGATACTTTGTCGAAGATCTTGAGATTGATATTAGTTAATTAGAAAAAAATGAAGCTGACGTTTTGACCTCATTATCGTATCAAATCACGGATGACGACACTGTAATTGTCATAGCACGAAAATGGATAGATTTTTGGAATGTCATCCTGAATGTTATAACACGAATATGAACAGATTTTTCATTTTTTTTTAAAAACATTCCACATGGAGATGTAATAATCACCTAAAGAAATTTGACATGAGATAATTGATGATGATCATGTTCACGTGTTCAGGTTGAAAAGGAAAGTTGAATTTAGCTAATAAAACATTCCAGAAGAAATAATGGTCTCTTCAGCGGTAAAAGCAGATTGAAGTGAAACGGCCCGGTAGACTTATGTTTGAACAATTAATGTTGCTTTCATGCCTCTCAACCTCTGCGTGCAAGAAATCAATTTCTTAACTCTGTCTTTATCAGATGCTCCTGAATTTCCATACATATGCATACAAGTTACCTCCGTTAACTTGGGCCACATGCATAGGATAGAACTATGCTCCTACGATTATTGAAGTGAAAATGCAACGTCAAATGGGGATTTTTTAAAGCAGCACTGTTTGGGTCATAATTATTTCCTCCAAACACCTCAATTTGAGCTTAAAATGCACATTTTCATCTTGATTACATGTTATTAATTAATTGCTTCTCAGAGCTAACTGTTATGGAGAAGAAAGATTAATGGATCCACCGAAACCATGTTACCGTATCTGAGCAACATTGGTATATGTATAACGTATGGGAAGCACCGGCACTTTTTCATTTTCCAGCTCTACCATATCCTATAGATGGGTTGGTGATACTACATGTTGGACTTCTGCTAATATATATCAATTTAAGATAATAAACAAGTCTTATTTGAACAAATAATTTTATTTTCATATATGTCTATTAAATAAACAAACCCACGAGCTAGGGAGCTCTATTCTTGAATTCATAATTGCTTGGAGGAGCGGCTCTTCATAGACTTATATAGTTTCCTTCCGATATATGGAATAAAAATTAGGCATGCCAATGCCATTCAAGAAACTTTTTCCCCCTCCAAAATTTTTGCACGTGTAAACCTTATCGCCACATTTCTTTACCGTTGCAAGGGTTTCTCCAACTGAGAAGAGTTATTCTTGATGTTATACGAGACTCTAGTCTCCAGACAGGCGACATCATATCCATGATATCTAAAATGGCTTGGCAGACTATGTGCAAGATAGTTTTATTGAGTGATATCTCTCTGCTCTCTAAGGATAGGTTCTTGAGGCCACTTGCAAAAGATCCTGAGTCGTCACTCTCAATCTTTCAAATAGGTCAGGATAAGTATTGGATTTGCTTCTTTTATTTTTTCCTCCTTGTATCTTACTACACGCAGTCCAGTTACTAGATTGCAATTATTGAGGAAGAAAACAATGTAGAGATCGTTCAATATAGATACCATCGTTTTCAACTTTAAACGAAGAAAAGGTGAGAATTAACAAAGCAACTTGACCCTACCCACCATTGTGAGGTCCGAACACCAACTTGATCCGTTGATCGGCAACCACCACTGTTTATTGGTACACGATAATGCACAAAGAGAGTGGAAAAAGAAGGAAAAATGAACATACTAACTAAAAGAAGAAAGTATTAAGATCACCAAGGATTAGCGCCTTCACACGAGTTCAACAGTTCCTCTAAATACTCTGCTCCTAAATCCTCCAACTCCACCACATTTTGCGGTCTACCCTTTACCTCTTTCCCTTTACCTTTTCTGCTCGCCGTTTTCCTTCTCACGGAATGCCTTCTCTTCAACGCCGCAACCGGCGAGCAGCCCTCTTCAGACTTGTATTTGATCTCCTGTAATGAATCTCTAACCACGTCCATCGGAAAATTTAGCACAGCCGTCGTACCTCGCATCGAAAACGCCGCTTGGTCGTAAACTAAAGCAGCCGCCTCCGCGCTATCGAACGTCCCCAGCCAAACCCTTACGCCATTTCTCGTTGAGTCTCTGATCTCTGCAGCGTACTTTCCCCAGGGTCTCTTTCGAACCCCACGATAAGACTTCTCTTTCTTAGAGGATTGATGGTTTTGGTTGGAGTTTGAAGTGACTTCTTCGCCTCTTTCTTTAGATTCGGACATGGAGTTGGAGCCTGAAGATTCTTTGTTGGCTCCCTCTGCCAGAACGTTGACAAGGACCATTTCGTCGGAGTCATTGGTGTCAAATGGGAGGACACTGTGGTAGGAGAAGAGATCGTCCCATGTAAAAGAATCTAAAGAACAGAAAGAAGATTCCTGCGTGACCTCTGTTTTAAGGTGATTCTGAAAATGGAAGGATGGTTCCATGGGGTTTGATTTTGGCAGTTTGCTACTATCGCAGTGACAAAACTATGTGCTATGCTTTGCCTCGCCAGGTCTTGCAAGCTTTGATCAACGACCAAACCCTTTATATATACCCATCAAAAGACGTGGGGGAAGAATTGGATAATGAACAAATTAGTCAGAACATGAAGAAGAGTAAAGTAATAATTAAACAATTGAGGGGATTGCAAATTGCAAGTGGGGAAGGGCGAAAGGTAACAGCTTTAATCGAACAAGGAGGGATGTCCCAAAGCGACAGGCATTAGTAACTAGGAAGTGTACATATGGCAAGGGGAATTTAATAATAGGATCAAAAAAGATTTATAATGTAAAAAACTTGGGAGATATATCGTTCAACTTCATATTAACATTTTATTAGAAAATATCACAAGAAGTGTTTTTTGGTTTGGATACATTTAACAATTAAGACACGTGAGTTAAAAATGACGTACGGCGGCGGGTGGAACCCACACACCAGTGCCTGTACCATTCAGCTGCCTGATGTCACTCGCTCGTCCCTGCTATTACTTTCCTTATTCAGTCTATAGTCTTTGTATCCCTATCCAGTGCTTGTGTATTTCCCCGCCACTCGGAAACGAAGGGGGGCATCTTAGAGTCGCCTTGGCCCTTGAATTGGGGCTTTGGGTTCCAAGTTTCTTTTACATCATCATTTGTATGAAAGATTTTTGAAATTTAACATCCCTCTCTTTAGATATATTTTGTGTGAAAGCCAAAATAATATATATATATATATATATACGCCAAAATAATATATAAACAAAGTTATATATATATATATAACTTAAAAGAGATGGCCTGGACAAGGCCAACTGCCAGATATTTGCGAACTAGAATAATACATTCAACATTGCCTTATGTTGACTGTTAACGAATTTACCAAGTTTAGGTGACATCCCTCGTACAAAGTAAAGGATATGCACTTTTTCTATGATTTGATTATAATTTAATATTTTTTTATATAATTTGTAATATAATATACAAAATTTGAAAAGGCACGTAGAAGACTGCTGTCTCGATATTTAAATGTATTTATCCAATATTAGAATTATCAATTTAAATAATGATTTTAACTACAATATGCTATTTCGTTTTTAGTAATTGAGAATGTTAATTCTTTTTAAAAAATAATGTAGATTTTAAATGTTTAACAGAAAACCATAAGTATTAGCTTAAACCCATGGTTGTGACGTATCCTTTTTCACTCATACTATATGGTTGAACTTGGGTCTTTTGGCTAATGTCAGTCGAAATGACTTTGCTTGAGCAGTTGGTTAATTCATACAAACTTCCCGTCAAAATTAACAACCATTGAAGCAACCGACTAACAACCTTTTTTATACACCGCCAAAATTAGACAGTAAGAAGTCTTTGATTCAACAGTCCCAGCTGCGGGCTTTCTGATTTGCAGTTCAGAAAAGGAGTACACGAGCCAGTAAGACAGGAGAGTCATATCATATAATTAAGGTATTGGAATAGCAATTAATCCTAGAAAACCAACTCTCATGACATGGTTTCTTGTAATGTTAACCATAAGTAAAGGAGACCTGACTATTATATATAAATTATAGAGAAGAAGGTGTCATCTGTAGCCTTCTGATAGTAACTTGTTAGACCAAGTACATGCACCCATGTACACGGGAGAAACCGTTCAAGGTCTTTAGCGAGACATACAGTTTAGCTTTCGTGGGTGGTGGAGCCGTTGAATGTTGAAAGCCTTCCTTAAAGAAGTGACGCTAAGGTTTGATGGAGACAAGTACTTTTTATTTCATTTTTCAGGTACCTGGAGTATTTCTAGACCACCTTTCATTGGTGCTCTTCTCCATTTTTGTACCAGAGCCTTAATTAATTCAAGCCACAACAAAACTGAAGGATTCTTTAATATTCAAAAGAATTGGTGCAAGGTCAACCAAATTTATCAAGAACGTAAATTGTTTAAAACTTAACATTTTTTAGTACATAAATTCTAAAGTCTAATTATTACAAATTTTGCTTGCCCATATTAAGATGTATAAAAAGTTAAAACATTTTAAATAAAGAAAATTAATCTTAATCTTTTGTATTTTTTAATTTAGTATCCAATTTTTTAAAATTTTCAATTGAGTGATCAATATTTTAAAACTTTAATATTTTAGTTAAAAATATTATTTCCATTACTAATTTGTAGATTGACGTAAAGAAAATTTTTCAGATATCATGAACAACAAAGATTTCGTTAATCAAATCAACAAATTATTAACAAAACTAACGTTTAAAATTGAAATGTTAAGGTTTTAAAAGATAGATCACTCAATCTCAATTAAAAAATTTAAAAACTTGGTTAAAAAAATCTTAAAGGATTTAGTATTTTAAGATTAATTATTCTTTTTAAATAACTTAATACTATTTTTGATAAATATGAAGTAATTAAACCTCAGTCATGTGGTCAACAAATTTATATTGTTTTAACATGTATGAAGTTAGAGTGATGATCAAAAATATTTGAAGAAGTAATTCTCTTCAAATTCAAATATATGAAATTATCCTTCACTGCTCACTAGTTTTTTCATTAAGCTTATAACATTATGAATCTATAAAATTGATTGTTTCAAAATATAATGTAAACTATTTGAAAATAAAAATAACAACATTCGGTACAGTCTTATTGAACTATATATTTTAAATAACTGAGCATTTGAGGCTCCTAAAGGGATTTTTGATTCCTATTGTGTTTTCGTTAAGCTAGTGAAATCTAGTTTTGTCAATGTTTATAAAACCTATAATCTATATTCATAGGCGTCATTTGAAGATACAATATGGTATCCAATTGTTTGCAGTAATTACAGTAATAGGTAGACACATGGATCAACTTCTTAATTTCTGTTTTGGTTTGGTTTTATATAAAAAAAATTGAAACACATACGCAAACTCTTAATTTCTTCTATCTTTTATACTTTCAACCCAAACTAGCCTTGCAAATAGATGAATGGTATTATTACCTTTAATTTCATACCCCAATTCAACATAACTATTGAGAAGCACAACTCAACTTTGAAGTTGAACTTTATCATGGAAAAGATGAATGCAGCATACTACTTAATATGATTTGCTTCTGTGCTTGTGTAATTGAGCGATTAATAATCTAAGTCATTGATAAGCAAGAAAATATGATCCGAGACAAATGAGATGGCATGGTCATGTTTAAGCTGCGAATTCAATACTAGAACTATTCTAAAGTTGTGAACTCAATACTAGCCCCGGGTTAATAGAAACAGAAGATGAAAATACTATCGTAGCTGGAAAGATGGTTTGATTAATATCTATAGTATTTCACTAAATACATTACAAGCATTATCTCATGTTTCCAATAGTAACATACAAAGTTCTCAAATTAGTCACTTCACCTCTCAAGACAACAAAAGAAACAAAAAATGACGAAGAGAGAATGAGAGCTTACTTTCGACATTGTCATGATAGATGATATATGAAGAAGAAGATCGAAGGAACAATGTGAAAAGAAGAAGAAGAACAGAAAAGTGAATGAGTTCTCGAGGATGAAGGGAGATGGAGGCAGGCGGGAGGTTGACGGACGGGCAAGGGTGAGTGTGCAACAATGCGAGGGAGAGAGGCAGCAGATAGCTGGGTGGCAAGGTGGGCATGGCATGACTTTCGTTTAATTGTAAGAGTTTTGTCTCGTATTTTATTAATTGTCTTGTTGCTAAATGACGTCGTTTTATCAATGAAACAAATATTTTAACTGTCTTATTGCAAAACGAAGTCGTTTTGTTTGTAAACCCTGGCTAGCCATGGGCCACGAGCTGGGCTATCCTTGGCTCTCGGTTTGTGGCCCACCTATGACCCGGCCTAAAATACCGCTGGCCATATCCAACCGGCCCGTAGACGAATTTGATCGGGTCAAATCCCACTGGTCAAATCCGTCCACGGGCCGGACTGAGTTTATTTTAACATGCCTACTGATTAGCTACAAGAGAGTTGCAAGTTGCAATATTTGTGGATGAGGATGGAAATTATAATATAAGACGGCGAATCTATACATCAGTGATGGAGACGTAGAAGGTTCATGAACCCATTTTCCACATTTAGCATATGTTAATGCTAACTGGGTCAAGGAGATGCACATGCATGCATCTTCAAAAATTGAACATCAAACTATTTTTCACTAATTTCCTCTCTGAAAATTGTCGCACACACCTTCTTCGTCCTTACTAGGATATTTGATTAACGTTCTTGCTAGACCGAGTGTCCTAGGATGCCTTTTTTTTTTCCCTTTCACTTTTGTCTGTTTTTCCTATTTGAGCTTAATTTTGATATTTTAAGGTGTTTTTTAATTTAGATCTGAAGTTTTTTTTTTTGTCCCCGTGAATTATTTTTAAATTATGTTGTGAATCTGTTAGTTATTTCGTAGCTTTTCTCTGCTACTTCCATCATATAGAGTTGTATCCCTTAGAATTGTCTTTTCTCCTTTGTTATTTCCTTTTCTAGCTGTTTCATAGGCCCCACGTCCAACTTATTGTTGTATCCATCTTTGTACTCCTTCAAGAATGAAACCTCACTTTTATTCATTTTAAAAAAGCATCATATTATGTTTATCAATTTTGGCTGCAAGAAAAATAATATTTAAGCTTTGCATACAAATAATAGTCAAAAGTCAAAACTTAGGAATGTGGATTATTGTTTAATTTCTGGCATTTACGACTATTCTAGAAACATCTCCAACTTAATTAATCTAAAGTTTTATTCATCTTAATATTTTTGCAGTTTCTGTAACTAAGCTCTTTTAGTGCCTTAATTTCTCTCTCAAAATATGGCCTTCGTCTAATCGATGCTTTCTCACAACAACATGACCAAAGAAATCATGTCATTAAGTTTGAGAAGATTTCAAATTTGAATTAGTTATAATAATGAGATGTCATTCATATGTATATGTCAGGTATCTTAGGTCCACTGTCAAAATTTTGCACTTAGCCAATGGTCATGACGTTCGTCAGTAAAGAGAGCCAAAAAATTTCTCTGTTATTAGCTTTTAACTTTTGATTAAGGGTTTATATTTTCCGATTTTTAATGTACACGATATATTTTACACCGAATTTTATTTCTAACAATAACAACATCAACAATTCAGTAAAAGTTTTGCTAATACATGAGGTATAAAAAGGTCCAATAATATGCAACCATACCTCTAATTAGTAAAGAAACTATTTCTGATAGACCCACATAAAAATATGTTTATATCAGTATTATGAATTTCGCACCGTACCGGCAGGTACCGGCCAAAAACCAGTATCAGTACGAGTGTAGGTAGTACCGGTGAAAAATACCGATCGTTACTGGCCAATTTTGACGGTACCGGCCGGTATTCAAAATATCGGTCAAATACCAGTCAATACTGAAAATTTTAAAAATTGAGGGACTTTTTTGCAAAATTTTCAAAATTTCCCTCCCTCTCTCCTACCTCTCCTTCTCCCCTTTTTTTCAAAATTTTTTAAATAATAATAAATATTTTATTACTAATAATAATTATAAATTAAATAAAACTTAAAAATAAATTATTTTTA